>WBNM01034022.1:0-11886 GCA_013399055.1 Ramphastos sulfuratus
GTTGGTTCATTTTGGTTTTGTTTCATTTGAAACATTAACTGAAGTAATTCAATTGGTCTGCAAAAATTTATCCTTTTTTTACCCTGAATCCTCCCTTCCTTTTTTATGTCTTCACCACAAAACCAAAAAGTGTTTGAATTATTTTCTTCCTAGTATCCCTAGGTGACGATGCTGATAATAAAATGAAGTTCATGGTAATAATTTCCTTATTTTATTTGTACCCATTTAGTTTTATTACTTCTGTTAATGTGATGGTGATAATGGCAGAGATCAAAATTAGGTACAAATAATGTAATTAGAAGGAGAGGCAGGAGAAAGCAGGTCTCCTACCCTGATTCCCACACCAAACTGGCCAATTGTTTTGCAGTTTTTATTTGTGTCTCCTGTTATTGTGCTATCACTCTGATTATTCTGATGAGAAATTAAGAGTTATCTTTCTACGTGTAAATCATAATTTCCTTTCACACAAAGCAGCTGAATAAAGAAATATAAGGTAATTAAGTCATCTTACAGTCAGCATAATTAAGCATCTCTTTGAAAAATGGCCTTGGGCTGTCCTCTTTTGGAACAGTTCTAGAAACACCAAGGTGAAGAGCTCATACCTCACTCCTAAGGTTGTATTGTCATTTTACTCTTACCCCATTGAGCTTCTGGATGAAGGTGAAGCTTGAGGAGGTGACAAGGAAGGTGACTTTCTGAAGAAATTGATGATAGAGCAGAGCTCTCTTCAGTCAGATTAATGGCTTGAATCACTGCCTCAGAGTTGTTTTTCTGTATCCAGAAATGGCAGTGGGTTCTAATGGCCTTTTATCTACATCTTTTGCCTCAAAATTAAAACAAACAATTAGAAACAAACGAACACTTTGGGTTGACAAACCAAATAAAGGGAAAAGATCCCAAACTGGCAAAAAAAACCCCAAAACAAACAAAACAGACAAAATCAGCTGTAGCTTCAGTAAAATTGATTGAAAATCACTTGCTCATAGGAAATAGTTTAATATAAAGCTAGGTATCATAGCTGTGACATTAAAGATGTGTTGTGGGCACAGTCCAGCAATGTTTTTTTCACCCTTTTGGCAAGAATTGGTAAGACACAAACAGAATCAAATTACTTGCTGTAAAATACATGTAAAATAAGCAAAATAATTCAGTGGTAGGACAATAATGCTGTCAAATATTTTGTCAAACATTTAATGATATGACAATATAGGATTATTCGGTGACTGTGACAAAAAGGAGGCAAATTGTAGCACCCTAACATAAGATTTCCTCCTAAACTAACTCTGGGAAGCAGAAATGTGCTGTAATCATTTCCCAAAGCTTTTAGAGTTTGTAAAAAATTAAAAATTTAAAGTGAAATACTCTCCAAAGAGCAAGATGTTCACTGACAGAAACATAAAATGAGAGTTTGAAGGAGCAGCAGTGTGTGCTAGAATAAACAGCCTTGAAAATATGAATGCATTAATTGGAACATCTAATTCAAAACCGAAGTTTAACAGCTCCAAATCACGCGAGGGAATTTGTTTAGTGACAGTTGTTCTTCATGAAAAATAAACCCACATATGTAGGTTTCAGGATCAAGAATTGCATAGTCAGAGCCAGCCCTTTAAGGTAGACATCCAGATTGACAACACAAGTGGCATATTGATATGTCACTCATTCTCTTCGCTAATTGCCAAGTCTAACACAAGACGTCAATAATTTAGTACCTGTGTTACGTTAGAAAAGAGACTTGCAGCAAAGACATTTGCAGTTTATTTCAAAGTAAAGTGCTGGTTTATTAAAAGATATTAGAAGTGAAAGAGGAGTTAGAAATGAAAACAAACTCTGTGATCAGACACGGAGTAGGCACTGCCAAATATCTATCCCCTGGTGGAACCCAGAGCCTTGAGACAAGCAGGACTGTTAAAAACGGGATTCACAAAAGCAATTCCCTCATTAACAGAAGCTGCCTGAAATAATAAACAAGAAAATGAGGAAGAATAAGATGCTTATGCCCAGGTGGAAGAGTCTCTCTGAATGATTTGGGTTCCTGTAACTACAGAATCATAGAATCATAGAATGGTAAAGTTCGAAGGGACCTCAAGGGTCGTCTAGTTTCAACCCCCTGCCATAGGCAAGGACACCTCCCACTAGCACAGGTTACTCAAGGCCTCGTCCAACCTGGCCTCGAACACCTCCAGGGAGGGAGCAGCCACAACCTCCCTGGGCAACCTGTGCCAGTGCCTCACCACCCTCACTGGAAAGAACTTCCTCCTAACATCCAGTCTAAATCTTCCCTCTGCCAGTTTAAACCCATTGCCCCTTGTCCTGTCATTGCAAGACCTTATAAATAATCCCTCCCCAGCCCTTCTGTAGGCCCCCTTCAGATACTCACAAAGTAGATGAGTTTGGAAGGCACATTTGGAGTTCAGCTAGTTCAACCCACCTTGCTCAAGCAGAGCCACCTAAAGCAGGTTGTCCAGAACCCTGTCCAAAAAGCTTTTTAGTATCCCAATAAAAGAGATTTAGTCCACAGTCTCTGTGGGCAAGCTGTGCTAGTGCTTAGACACGCTCCCAATGAAAATGTGGTTCCTGTTCAGAGGGAACCTCCTGTGTTTCAGTTTGTGTCTTCTGCCTCTTGTCCTGTCACTGCACATCACTGAAAAGATCCTGGTTCCACCTTCCTTGCACCCACCCACCAGGTATTTCTATACCTGGATGACCTCTCCCCTGACTATTTTCTAGGCTAGATAGTCCCAGCTCTCTCCGACTCATTCATACAGGAGGTGCTTCTGGCCCTTCATCACCTTTGTGGGCTGTTGTTGGACTCTCTCCAGTATGTCTATGTTTCTCTTGTACTGAGGAGTCCAGAACTGGACACAGCACTCCAGGTGTCCAGTGTAGAGTAGAGGGGCAGGATCACCTCCCTTGACCTGCTGGCAACACTCCTCCCAGTGCAGCCTAGGATAACATTTCTCTGCTGCAGGGGCGAATTGCAGATTAATGCTTAGCCTGGTGTCTACCAGAGTCCCTAGGTCCTATTCTACCAATCTATTTGCCAGCTGTTTTGTCTTCAGTGTGTACTTATTCTACCAATCTATTTGCCAGCTGTTTTGTCTTCAGTGTGTACTGGCACATGCCTTTGTTCCTCTCCAACTGTAGGACTTCATACTTTGTTGAACTTTCAAAAGCGCCTGTCAACCCATTTCTCCAGTCTGAAGTGGCCCTAATGGTGTTGGGTTGACAGTCAGACTTGATGCTTTTAGAGGTGTTTTCCAACTCAAACAATTCTATGATTCTATAATGTCCCAATTGCCCAGCCTGTGCCTTTAGTGACTTTCCTCATAACAAAATGGGTTATTTTTCTTGTATCTAGTCAGAATCTCTCTTTTTTCTTTTAATTCCTTTTTCCCCAGCCATGACCCACTGTGAAAAGCCTGGCTCTGCTTTCCTCATAATGTCTTGTAAAGTACTGGGAGGTTCCCCACTGAGCCTTTAAAATAAATAAAATTTCAACACTAGCAAATGATGTTTAACTTTTGCTCCAAACTTCTTAGCTCCCCAGGCAGAATCAGTAGCATGGGTTCATTTCATAGGCTCATTAAAGAGACTGAGGAGGTGTGGTAATGTTATTCACTTTGGAATTCAGTGAAATTTATGGTAATGAATAAAATACTTCACCTGTTTTCAGTGAGTGTCCGTGTCACAAGTGAGATAACTGAGGAGAAGCAGCATGTGTGCTCCAGCCTCCAATCTCCAAAATCCTAAAGTATAAAATATAAACTGAAGGCAACTGGCAGTGAGCTCAGATTGAAAAAAAAGTGACTTTTTAGGCATGTTCTGTAAAGACAGCTATTACTCTGAAGGCAGTTTATGGAAGACTGGAATGGTACATAAATGTATATAAGATGAGAAATCAAATGAAAATATGTAAGTTACTAAACTATGCCAAAAATTATAGATTTTGACAGATCTGAGTTGCTGTGAGAATGACTGACTGGAATAAGAATTACTGAATACATAAATCTGCTTCTCTGTGTGTCAGTCTCAGGTTTCTTGGTATTTTTGTTTTATTCCACTGCACAGAATGTCTCAAATGACCAAAATGATCTGAAGCAATTTTAAAGACCTATTTAGGAAACAGCTTACAAGCTGAAGTGAAGTCTGTGTTGAGCAAACTTGAAAGGCTTTGGAGGTTTGATTTAGATAAGCATATAAAAGTGTGAATATTTATTTGAACCTATTTAACTTCTTGTAGCTTGTTTTTGTTCTGGATCCAAATGACTCTTTCAAAGCTGAATCAGATGCATGGTTGTAATAAAGAAGAAAATACTAACAGTTTTTAAAGTGTTAGAGCTTGAGCTCACAGGGGAACATAAAATGGCTTGATTTGGAAGGGACCTTAAAGATCAGGGTTTTCTTTTGCCACAAAAATCATTTTCTGTCTCTGTAAAATGCTGCTGCTCCTGATGAAGATGAGAAACCTAACAGATGAGGAAAGGCTGAGAGAACTGGGTTTGTTCAATCTAGACAAAAGAAGGCTTAGGGGAGATCTTAGTACCATGGGCCAGTATATAAAGTGTGGCTACCAGAAGGATGGAGACTCCCTGTTTACAAGCAGTCACGTGGAAAAGACAAGTAGTGATGGGTACAAGTTACTCCTAGAGAGATTCCCACTGGACTCCAGAAAAAAATATTTCACCATGAGAACAGTCAGGCATTGGAATCATCTCCCAAGGGAAGCAGTGGATTCCCCTACATTGGACAGTTTAAAGACTCAGTTTGACAGGGTGCTGGACCATTTCATTTCAACTGCACTATCACCTGAGAGAGGTTGGACCAGATGATACCCTTGAAGTCCCTTCCAACCTGGCATTCTGAGATACTGTGGGGGGGAAAAAAATAATAAAAGAAAGAAAAATATAACGAGGAGGGAGACATGGCACTGAACCATAAAATATTGAAGGATTGAGGGTAGTTACTCAGGATATAATTAGTGTGGGCTCAAAGTCCCTGTGTTATTTTTCATAGGGTAGGAAAATTGCTAATTGACCATGAAGTGAATTCATAATAAAATGTTGTAGTCTTTAAAACCAATTTCTCTTCAATTTCTGAACAGAAACACACATTGGAAAAAGAAAAAAAAGAATAAAAAAGAGTACTGGAAAAGTTTTAAAGAGAATTCTTGCAGGTATTCTCTGATAGGAATGCATCCTGAAGATTCAAAGAGCAGTGTACAGAACTAGCTGCAGATAAGGCTCACATGGGCACTGGGCTAGTTCTGTGTGTTATGTTGAACATCACTTGTGGATAAAGGCTTAGAAACTATTTTGAGAGATCAAGTGAGAAAAATACTTTGAAGGACTCAGCTTGATTACAAAAAGAAAATATAGTCTTAGGAATAAAAAAAGAATTAATGCCTTGCTGATTTTTTGGGTTTTTTTGGGTAAGAAACCCACTAAAGCTTCTGAGTTGGAGAATAAAAATTAAAATGAAGAGTTAGAAATTTTTGGCAACGTTTTCTTTGCAGTTGCAATAAACATCTTGAGGAGGGCAGATTTAGATTGGATATTCTTTACAGCAAGGGTGGTGAGTTTGATGGAACAGGTTGCCCAGAGAGGTCATGGATGCCCCCTTCCTTCAACACCCTGATCTCGTGGAGCATGTCCCTGCCACAGCCAGCAGGATTGGGCCTGGATAATCTTCAAGGAACTAAATGATGTTCAAGGTCCCTTCCGACTCAAATCATATTACAAATCAATAAATTGATTCCTTGGGCTAAAGAATCATTAAGGGAAAAAGCTTCCTATGGAGAATTTGAGGAGTCCCTGTTAGGCAGGAGTCCTTATGTGGCTGGTCTAATAGCACATTTTGGTGCACTTTGAGCCAGCAGCATGACAGCTTCCTCAAAGCTTTTCGTCCATGCAGTCACTTAAGTATATTGCAAGACTCTGAAACTAACTGGATCTCAGCAGGACTAAAGAGTAGGCAGAAGGTGTTGAGGTTAGGGAATGAGACCTTTCATCTCACTCCATCATTTGTAGAATGATTGGACAAAGATTTACTTGAATGTGCTATCAGAAAATTGTGTTGAATCTCTTGAAGTTTATTTTGGGAATTGATTGCAGTAGTTCTTAGCAGGTGTTTGATATTCAGCAGTCACCTTTCAAGCTCGGTGATTGAAGAGATGTCATGTTGTATTATTTCTGTTTCCTGAGTAGATGAGCATGGGAGAAGCAGTTTTGTGGCGCTGCCCAGTCCTGCTGCTACAACTGTTGGACCAAATGAACATAAATTAACTTTATGCCAAAGAAGCTTTTTTTTTTTTCTTTCTCACTTCCTTGCAAACAGTGAAGGGCAGAATCATAGAATCATAGAATGGTAAGGTTGGAAGGGACCTCAAGGATCATCTAGTTCCAACCCCCTGACATCGGCAGGGACACCTCCCACTAGGACAGTGGGAGGGCTACTCAAGGCCTCGTCCAACCTGACCTTGAACTCCTCCAGGAAGGGAGCAACCACAACCTCCCTGGGCAACCTGTGCCAGTGTCTCACCACCCTCACTGGAAAGAACTTCCTCCTAACATCCAGTCTAAATCTCCCCTCTGCCAGTTTAAACCCATTGCCCCTTGTCCTGTCATTGCAAGACCTTGTCAATAGTCCCTCCTCAGCCTTCCTGTAGGCCCCCTTCAGATACTGGAAGGCTACTATGAGGTCTCCTGGAAGCCTTCTCTTCTGCAGCTGCGGAGCCCAAACTCTCTCAGCCTGTCCTCATAGGAGAGCTGCTGCAGCCCTCTGAGCATCTTTGTGGCCCTCCTCTGGACCTGCTCCAACACTTCCATGTCCTTCCTGTGCTGGGGGGCTCCAGAATATTGAGGTGAGGAATTCATGTCCTCGTTTCACGTCTGAATTATGAACAGCAGAGATATAGCAGGCTGCCCAGGGGAGTGGTAGAGTCACTATCCCTGGAGGTGTTAAAAAAATGGCTTGATGTGGCTCTTGAGGACACAGTTTATTAGTCATGGAGGTGCTGGTTTGATGGTTGGACTTAATGATCTTAAAGGTCTCTTCCAACTTTAATGATTCTAGTCAGCATACGTTTATCCGCAGTGAGAACTTTGAAGGGTTATTGGTTACCCAAACCTTGCTTTCCTTCCAGTGCTGTGAAATTTACAAATACTACTGTGGAGTTTTTAATAAAATTTTTCCCCCTATTAATCAATAAAATATTCAACTTTGAGAAACAAGAGGGTTTTAATGACAGACAGCTGTTTCCTTGCCAGTTCTAAGCATGCCAGCATCGCATCATTACAGTAATTATTAGTTTAAGAAAAAAGGCCTCCAGGAGGGACGAAGTGGTTCAGGTTTGATATATTATTAAAACCATTTCTGAGTGTATTTTTGCATCAGTGTCAGTCTGCAAAAACCTGACAGAAAAGCTTGCCTTTCTCCCACACTGCACGAGAGTGGTCCCATGAGAGACAGAGGCTGCTGCTGACATGCTTTAATCTAAGCCAAAGTAAAAATGCCTTTTGTGTACTTCTAACATGGAAACATTACAAGGTTGGCTTTTTTTTTTTTTTTCTTTCCCTTGTGAAGCTGGTGGCTAAAAGGTTCAGAAGGATGGATTAGATCCATGTTTAAAATATCCATATGCAGTTTTCAAATAGCTGCCTTAGGATTCAGATTCAGAAAGAGCAGTGTTGTCGTGCTTTCTTCAAGCTGTTAGGGTCAGCTTTCTGTTTGCCAGGTCGTTTGCAGAATTCACAGCCATGAGTGGTTAGTGCAAGTCAGAACGTACTCAGATAATGAAGGAAAAGTTCAAGAAAAGAAGGATTTTTGGGTAAAAGCATACTTTTCTTGGAACGTTTTATTATGCAGTTTTCATCAACATGATTAGGATAAGAGTCCTGATCAAGAGTCCTGGCCTGAAGTTGCATCAAGAGAACTTTAGGTTGGATATTGGGAAAAATGTCTTTGCTGAAAGGGTGGTTAAGGCATTGGAACAGGCTACCCAGGGTGGTGGTGGTGGAGTCACCATCCACGGAGGTGTTAAAAAAAATGTGTGAACAGGTTGCCCAGGGAGGTTGTGGCTGCTCCCTCCCTGGAGGTGTTCAAGGCCGTTTGGACAAGGCCTTGAGTGATCTGTACTAGTGGGAGGTGTCCCTGCCTATGGCAGGGGGTTGGAACTAGACGATCCTTGAGGTCCCTTCCAATCTTACCATTCTATGATTCTATGGCACTTCAAGACATGGTTTAGTGGGCATGGTGGGGTTAGGTTGACAGTTGGACCTGATGATCCCAGATAATCACTGGAATGAACTGCCCAGGGAGGTGCTTGAGTCACCCACCCTGGATGTGTTTAAGGGTCATTTGGATGTGGTGCTCAGGGATATGGTTTAAGGTGAATCTTGTAGAGTAGGCTTATAGGTTGGACTTGGTGATCCTGAGGGTCTTTTCCAACCTGGATGTTTCTGTGATTCTGTGATTCAGATGCCATTTGCAACCTTAATGATTCTATGATTATTGGGATAAATAGAGAGCAATCAAAGTATTATCTTGTTAAACAAAGAATTGCCTTTAAACTTTATCTTTGTAATTTTCCCTCTAATAACTAGTTCTTGTTAATTTTAATAACAAGTTGCTGTGAACTTCAGTAAAATACATATTTCCTTGGTTTAAATGTAAGTTTCTTTCAAGATTGAAGAGAATCAAAAAGCAAAGTTGTCAGTAATAGAAAAAGCTGACAGCTGAGTGTCACTGTTGTGTTACTGGTATCGCAAGAATGGAATCACAGAATTGCCTCAGCTTGGAAAAGACTTCTAAAATCATTAAGTCTAACCACAGACCTAACACTTCTAAGATCATTAAGTCTAACCACAGACCTAACAAAACCATGTCCCTAACAAAACCATGTCCCTAACAAAACCATGTCCCTAACAAAACCATGTCCCAAAGTGCCGTGTGCACACGTTTCTTGAACACCTCCAGGGATGGTGAGTCCACCAATAACCTGGGCAGCCTGGTCCAGTGCCTAATCACTCTTTCAGTTAAGATTTTTTTCCTAATATCCAACCTAAGCGTCCCCTGGCACAATTTTGGGCCATTTCCACTCATCCTGTCCCCCGATACTAGGGAGAAGAGACCAAACCNACAATGTTCTTTCAGGGAGTTCTACAGACAATCAGGTCTCCTCTCAGCCTCCTCTTCTCCAGACTAAACAACTCCAGTTCCATAGCTGTTCCTTGTAAGATTTGTTCTCTAGACTCTTCACCACATTTGTTGTCCTTCTCTGAACACGCTTCAGCTACTCAACATTTCCGCCTAAACCTCTTCTAGTCTGATCACATACTGAATGAAAGGATTGATGGCTAAACAAGAAGGGCTTCAAGATTCTCTTCAGCCTGCAGAAGAGAAGGCTTCCAGGAGATCTTATAGTAGCCTTCCAGTATCTGAAGGGGGCCTACAGGAAGGCTGGGGAGGGACTATTGACAAGGTCTTGTAATGACAGGACAATGGGCAATGGGTTTAAACTGGCAGAGGGGAGATTTAGACTGGATGTTAGGAGGAAGTTCTTTACAGTGAGGGTGGTGAGACACTGGCACAGGTTGCCCAGGGAGGTTGTGGCTGCTCCCTCCTTGGAGGTGTTCAAGGCCAGGTTGGACGAGGCCTTGAGTGACCTGTACTAGTGGGAGGTGTCCCTGCCTATGGCAGGGGGTTGGACCTAGATGATCCTTGAGGTCCCTTCCAACCTTACCATTCTATGATTCTATAATTCTATTATCAGTAGTAAAAGAAAGACCACAGAAAACATACCACCTAAATGATGTGGATACCCTGATGATGTGGGATAGAGAAAAGCTGTAGTTACAGAATGCCTTCTTTGGTTCAGTCATTGCTGCTGAGGCTGGGCCTCAGAAATCCCAGGAAAAGAAGTAAAAAGAGACAACCTGGAGAGAGACAGACTTTCCCTTGGTTGAGAAGTGTCAGATCAGGGATCATCTAGACAAGTTGGACATCCACACATCCATTCTTTGGTTCCATGAACATTTTGTGTCCCTGGAAGCAGGGGGGGACACAGGTGTTCTTTTGCCCTAATTGTACTCTTCTTGAAGCTTTATGCCACATCTTATGAAAGTGACATATGAACTCCAGCTGCCACAGATGGCACAAATCCTGTTATTCCTAAACACCACATCCTGCACCCTTCCTTGACTGAGATGTTCAGTCACTGATAACTGCTGGTGCAAAGAGTGAGGACTCTCCTGGGAAAGATGAGAGTTGTGCTCTATTAGATCCTGATGATGAATCATTACCAAGGAGGGAAAAAATTTGAGTTGCCCCATTAAATTTTCAGACACACTGTGTTTTTAATTTAATAAGCAGGACACATAAAATATGTTAATATTTGGAAGAGAACAAATACTCTTTCAGTAAATAATTTTACAACTGCTGTAGCAACATCAACATTTTTTTTTGTCCAGTTTTCTAGACTTCTTGATGCTGCACTTTAAATTACAGACAATGAGATCCTGCAAAGGCTATCTGCTTTTCTTTATAGTGTTGTTTACTACAGGCTCTATATAGCAAAGGAAAGACTGGCATCAAAACAGCCTCTACATTTCCATTTTTGATCAAATGTGATGTTTATATTTAGAAGGAGGTGGGCATACTTTGTGGTTAAGGGATGATCTGTTGGTGGTTTGGATGACAAATACAGGTCTGCATGCTCTACCATTTTCCAGGCAGAGCATTCACCCCTGTCAGCAGTGCTGAGAGTTCCTGCACATCAACAAGGCAGCACTGAACTCAGCCTTTTACCTGTCTTGTGAAATAGCCAGGATGTTTTCTGTTGGATATTAGGAAAAAATTTAGATGTTAGTAAAAATAATATCTATTGGATATTAGGAAAAATTTCTTCTCTGCAAGAGTAGACAGGGAGGTGATGGAATCACCATCCCTATAGGTGTTCAAAAAACATGTGGATACAGCACTTTGTGCCATGGTTTAGTGAGCATAATGGCATTGGGCTGGCAGCCTTAGAAGTCTTTTCCCAATGAAACAATTCTGTTCTTCTGTGAGTCTCATAGCTGGGGATGAACACAGGCAGCAGAAGTTGATTGACATGAAACTGTTGGGATCACCTCTTGCATTGCTTTCCCTAATGATCTTGCTTGTACTTGATTCTGCATAGTAGATCCATTTATTGTTTTCTAGTACACTTTTGAAGGAAGTTAGTTGATATAGAATTGTGTCAGTTGGAAAAGATCTTTAAGGATCATCAACTCCTACCACATAACCTCTGTTTATTTCAATTATGTTTTATGAAATCAAAAGTAAAAGTAAGTTGAGTTATGCTTTAAAATGTGTTCTTATAAATATAAAAACTTAATAGCTTCTGCTCCTCTTTGCATAAATGAATATTCCATGTATCTCCTACAGCTACAAACCTGGTATGTATAGACATGAGACTGCAGCAGAAGTTTTGCCTTTTCCATTGGGTTTCACATGAAGAGCTGAATGCTCTAAGTCATGACCCACTATCAGTGTTAGGAGTTCTGTACAGGGAAAGGGAAGAGACCTAGAGAAATGTCATATAATAAAATGTTTGATGTAAATTGTTAACTCCAAGAATGGATCCTTCAAAAAAATCATAAAATGGCTTGGGTTGGAAGAGACATTAAAGATCATCTAACTCCAGCACCCTGTCATGGGCAGGGAAACCTTCTAGTAGACCAGTTGCTCAAGGCTGCTCCAACCTCATTTTGAGCACTTCCAGGATTGAAGCTTCCACAGCTTGTGTAGACAATCTGTTCCAATGTCTCACCACCCTTATGGTGAACTGTGTGCTATTGATTCTCCTATGAAGAACAGAAAGAGCCTAAGCTTCTAGGATTCCCCCCC
>WBNM01034023.1:0-11869 GCA_013399055.1 Ramphastos sulfuratus
GATTCTATGATTTGATGACACAGTTCATCATAGCTGGCTTAAAAACCCATGTAGGAAACACCTTCTGGAGAAGTCAGCTTCTGTGCTCTCCTGCTGAAGGATACTGCATAGTTAAATCTTAGTTTCAGACACCTGAATTAACTAAGCTAAATCTAACCTTAAATGCCCCTAAAATTATGAGTCCTGTTGATTCTTTCACACCAGAATTATAACCCCACAATGGCTTTCTCAAGGGTCTAACTGGTAGACACTCATGCAAGAAGTCACAGAATCATAGAATTACAGAATGGTTTGGGCAGGAAGGAATCTCTCAGGTTCATGTAGACCTTGCAGGGATCAGGGGCATCTTCAGATAGAGCAGGTTGCTTAGATCCCCATCCAAACTCACCTGGAATAGTTCCAGGGATGGAGCTTCTACCACCTATCTGGTCAAGCTGGGTCAATGTTTCACCACCCTCAGTGCAAAAGATCTCTTCCTTTGATCCAGCCTGAATCTCCCTCTTAGTTTAAACCATCACCCCTGTCCTGCCACAAGGGAAAGAAATGGAGGTTTCTTTAATTGGCCATTTGCAACTGACTTTAAATCTCCTGTTCTCTTCAGTGAGTCCTCACCAAGCTCAGATGCAAACTGCTACTGTGACTGTAACACAAAATGAAGCTGTTCCTCTGACACCCTCCTTGGTAATGCATCACAATAAGCTAACTGCAGAGAAACATCTGCAGCTTAAGGAAGGGAAAAAGAAATTAGAAGTGTTTAATGCAACACAGTACAAGGATGTGGGAGAAAGCCAGGCTGGCTCTGCATAAAACTTAAAACCTTTGGTTTGAAGTCACAAAAGAAATGAATAAACTTCTGTCAGAAGACTCCCCAGGGTCAGTGGACAGCAAAGATCTTGTGGCTCCTGCTGTGGTCTCCTGTGATGAGGACCCCGAGGGGAGCATTCAGAGCAGCAGGAGGAAAAATTCCTGTTCTTCATCTTTCTTTAGTGCATGAGGAGAAACTTCTTTAGAGTGAGGGTACCAGAGCCCTGGAGCAGAGTGCACAGAGAGGTTGTGGAGTCTCCTTCTCTGGAGCCTTTCCAAACCCACCTGGATGCATTCCTGTATGGACTACCCTGGGTGATGCTGCTTTGGCAGAGGGGTTGGACTGGATGATCCCTGGAGGTCCCTTCCAACCTCTAACATTCTGTGATTCTTGAAAAATAAATGGTAGCTGTTCTTGAAAGCTGCAGCTCTCCCCACACTCTGCAGAGATGATCACCATGTAAATGACTGCAAGCTGTTAGAATTTCACTCATGGTGACAGTCACCAATGTTGCACTGATTGTTTTGGATGAAGAAAACCAGCAAATCTGAGGCCACTCTTACAGAATCGTCAGGCCTGGAAGGGACCTCAAGGATCATCCAGCTCCACCACCCTGCCATGGGCAGGGACACCTCAGACTAGATCAGCTTGCCTGGCCTTAAATATTTCCATGGATGAGGCTTCCATCACTTCCACCACCACCATGAGTTCCCTGGGCAACTCGTTCCAGGGTCTCACCACCCTCATGGTAAAGAACATCCAATTTGAATCTACCCACTTCCAGTTTTACTCCATTCCCCCCAGTCCTCTCACTACCTGACACCCTAAAAAGTCCCTCTCTAGCTTTCTTGTAGCCCCCTTCAGATACTGGAAGGCCACAAAAGGCCTCCTGGGAGCCTTCTCTCCAGACTGAACAACCCAAACTCTCTCAGCCTGGCCCCATAGCAGAGCAGCTCCAGCCCTCTGATCATCCTCGTTGCCCTTCTCTGGACACCTTCCAGTAGCTTCATATCTTTCTTGTAATAGTGGCTCCAGAACTGGACACAGTGCTCCAGGTGGGGTCTCAGCAGGGTGGAGTGGATCTCAGAACATGATGCTGCTCTTTTGGACATTTTTATGAACTACCTAGAATCCACTGAGTGGCATTTCAGTGGTTGTGTGTTTTGCTGGAGAACTGATTGGAACTTAGAATTGTTAGATAGAGCTGATAAATGCAAAACCCAAAACAGGCCTCAGAGAAGCTGTGAACACAGAAGCATCTACACAGAAGTGTGATGCAAGATAAACAGCATCAAAATACCCCTACAGACATCTTCAAAATAACACAAAGAAAATGACCTGAAGTAGACTTTATGGTTTGTGATGACACAGTGGTGGGGGCTGGAAGGAATCTCTGCAGATCACCCAGGCCATTCCCCCTGCTAAAGCAGGGGCACCCACAGCAGCTTGCCCAGGGTCACCGTGTCCAGGTGGGTTTAGAATCTCTCAGACCCCACAACCTCTCTGGTCAGCCTGCTCCAGGGCTCCAGCACCCTCACACCAAAGAAGATTTTTCTTTAAGTTCCAGTGAAACTCCTGTACTCTAGTTTGTGCCCCTTGTCCTATCCCTAGGTACCACTTAAAAGAGCCCAGCCCCATACTCACAACTTCCACCCTTTGGGGTGGATAGGGATGGACTGTACATGTCCAACAAAAGATGCAAATGTAGCCTGGTAAGCTTTGATCATTGTATGAAGAGGGTTGCCAGAAACCATGATTTGGTCTTCAGAAGCTTGTGCAACATTGTAGTAATGCTTTGACAACACACATCATGGCCAAGGCTAATTGTATGAAGTTCAACAAGGCCACGTGCCAGGTCCTGGACCTGGATCACAACAACCCCGTGGGGAGCTACAGACTTGGTTGGAAAGCTGTGACTTGGAGAGAGCCATGGGGGTTCTCACTGACAATTAAATATGAGCCAGCAGTGCCCAGGTGGGCAAGAAAGCCAATGGCATCCTGGCTTGGGTCAGAAACAGGGTGGGCAGCAGGGACAGGAGGGGATCATCCTTCTGTGCTCAGCACTGGGGAGGCCACACCTCGAGTGCTGTGTTCAGCTCTGGGCCCCTCACTGCAGGAAGAGCACTGAGGGGCTGGAGCCTGTCCAGAGCAGGGCAGCAAGGGTGGAGAAGGGCTTGGAGCAGCTGGGCTGAGAGAAGGGGCTGAGGGAGCTGGGGGTGTGCAGGTTGGAGAAGAGGAGGTTGAGGGAGACCTCCTTGCTCTCTGCAGCTCCCTGCAGGGAGGTTGGAGAGAGAAGGGGGCAGCCTCTGCTCCTTGGTGCCATGGCACAGGGGCAGAGGAAATGGTTCTAAGCTGCCCAGGCGAGGCTCAGGCTGGATGCTAGAAAATATCACAGGTTCACAGGCTCACAGGCTCACAGGATGTCAGGGGTTAGAAGGGACCCAAAGAGATCGAGTTCAACCCCACTGCCAGAGCAGGACCACACAATCTAGCTCAGGTCACACAGGAATGCATCTGGACAGGCCTTGAAAGTCTCCAGAGAAAGAGACTCCACATCACCTCTGGGGAGTCTGTTCCAGTGCTCTGTGGCCCTTGCAGTAAAGAAGTTCTCCCTTGTGTTGAGCTGGAACCTCCTGTGCTGCAGCTTATATCCATTGCTCCTTGTCCTATTACAGGTAGCAAGTGAGCAGAGCCTGTCCCCCCACTCCTGACCCCCCAGCCCTCAGACATCGCCAAAAACACCAAACCTTGGAGCTTGTTTGAGGAGTATAAACTACTTGGATGACAAGATCAGAGCTCAAGAGTGCAGGTAACAAACAGGAATCCGTGCTAGCGTCGAAGAGTATCCAAATTGTGTATCCAAACTAAGAACTACTGGAGAAAAAAAAAAAAAACAAACAGCAAACAACAAACAAACCAAAACCAACCAACCAAACAAAAAACAAATCCAAAACCCCAGGTTTGCTTGGACAGGAGCCAATACATTCTTTGGAGCAGTCAAGTATTCCTCCTAGTGCTTAAAGATGCACTGCTACATGAAATCCAAGTCAGTCATCTCCACTGAAATGCAGCAGCAGAAATATTGAGCTAAAGGGACATAATATTTCTAAACATTTCTTCCCAGAGAGGCTTCTCAGACACTGGAATGATCTGCCCAGGGCAGTGCTGGAGTCCCCATCCCTGAAGGTGTTTCAGCAGCTTGTGGAGCTGGTGCTTAGGGACATGGTTTAGTGGTGATCCTACATGTAGTGCTGGGTCAAGTGTTGGAGTGGATGAGCTCGGAGGTCTCACCCAACTGGATGTTTCTGTGACTCTGTGATAGGTGTGGCAGACCATGACTGTGGGAGAGCTGTACCCTGCAGACACTAAATACAGAGGAGTGCTTGCTACCAACACAGCACATGCTTCTTTAGGGAAAAAGACAAGGGATGAAGTTTCCAGGCTTGGAAGTACTGGACCTGTGCCTCAAATTCAACTAAATGAACTTGTAGAAAACATCCTTGTCAATTTCTCATTCCACCACCCTGAAAGGGTAAAATTACATAGCTGAATAACATCACAGCCAGACTAAAAGCAGGAGACAGTAAAAATGCTACTAAAGTAGCAGTAATTTCTTAACATTGTTGATAGTAAGGGCCTTAAGATCAGAGCACCTTTCCTGTGGGCACAGGCTGTGCCAGCTGGGGCTGTTCAGCCTGCAGAAGAGAAAGCTCCAGGGACACCCTATGACAGTTTTCCAGTACCTGACAGGAGCTACAAGAAAGTTGGGGAGGGACTTTTTACAAGAGCTTCTAGTGACAGGACAAGGAGCAATGGCTTTGAGCTAGAAGAAGGGAGATTTACAGTGGAGATGAGGAAGAAATTCTTTCCAGTGAGGTTGAAGAGACACTGGAACAAGGCTGCCCAGGGAGCTTGTGGATGTCCCTCTCTGGAAGTGTCTAGATGAGAGTTTGAAAAACTTGGTCTGGAGGAAGCTGTCCCTGCCAGTGGTAGAAGATTTGGAACTAGATGATCTTTGAGGTCACTTCCCACATACGCCATCCCATGAATCTAATATAAAGTTGTTTGTTTTTTAAACCAGCCTCAGAGTTCAAAGATCCAACTAGATGAAGTGACCAGAAGTCCTTGTATAGAGTAGGACCTGAGGAACAGGTCCTGGGGGTCTGGGTTGATAAAAAGCTCAACATGAGCCTACGTATGAGTGCAGCCCAGAAAGCAACTGTGTGCTAGGCTGCAGCAAGAGCAGTGTGGGCAGCAGGGCAAGGGAGGGGATTCTGCCCCTTTGCTCTGCTCTCCTCAGACCCCAGCTGCAGTCCTGTGTGCAGTTCTGGAGCCCCCAGCACAGGAAGGACATGGACCTGTTGGAGCCAGTCCAGAGGAGGCCACAAAGATGCTCAGAAGGCTGCAGCAGCTCTGCTGTGAGGACAGGTTGAGAGAGTTGGGGCTCTACAGCCTGGAGAAGAGAAGGCTTCCAGGAGACCTTGGAGGAGCCTTCCAGGATCTGAAGGGGAGTACAGGAGGGCTGGGGAGGAACTATTTACAAGGGCTTATAATGAGACAATCAAGAGGAATGGGTTTAAGTGGCAGAGGGGAGATTGAACGTGGATGTTCGGAAGTAGTTCTTTGCAGTGAGGGTGGTGAGACACTGGCACAGGTTGCCCAGGGAGGTTGTGGCTGCTCCCTCCCTGGAGGTGTTCAAGGCCAGGTTGGATGAGGCCTTGAGCAATCTGTTCTAGTGGGAGGTGTCCTGCATGGTGGGGGGTTGGAACTGGCAGAGCTTTGAGGTCCCTTCCAACCTAAACCATTCTGTGATTCTATCAGTCAGTGTCTGTGTCTCACAAGGAGTAGCTACTAGAAGGACAGTTTGTAAAGGTACTGTAACAGTACTGACCAAGACAGAAGTTCTGCTGTGTTCCCCTGACTACACACCCCACAAACCCCTCAACTTTAGACAGCAAATGCAAACTGATGGAACATCCAAGACTTAAAACCACTCAAGACGTTAGGATTTGAACCCCACATCTCCATCATCAGCCCTCCTCATTTAAAATCCTTATTGTCTTCAGTTTCAATATTCCTACCCTTCCCTCCCATAGCTGCCACCCAAAATTTCCTTAAATAGGAAGAATAGTTTCATTCCTAATGAGAAACTTGGGCTAAAAGAACAAAAGTACAGCATGGTGCTCACTTGAAAGTCTGCTGTAATACTTTAGCAGCAAGGGAAATGTATCATTATTATTATTACCAAAATGCAGGCCTGGAATCACAAGGATTCAAAAGCATTTTCATTCCAACTCAGCTCTGAACGAGCCTGATTTGTCAAACGTGTTATTAGGACCTCTTCAGATGAAAGGAGAAAAATGGATTAATAACAAAGAGCACACTGATTGAAATCTAATTTGTATTATCATAGCTAAATGATAGTTTTGCATGCAGGCTGAAGCTGTGTGTTTTGTGATATACACTCCCCTAACAAATTGTCACTCATTGCTCTCTCCTTCCTTTGAGCCTTTTGCAGCAGAGCACTCAAGCAACTACGCAGCACAAAATGCTGCCTGTTGTTAGCAGCCAGTTCTCCAACAACAGAAAGAAAGGAATAAATTTGTCATTCCCAAACAGCTTGCACAGGGAATCACAGAATGGGTTGGGTTGGAAGATCATCTAGTTTCAAATCTCCTTTCCACTAGATCAAGTTGGTTGAGGCCTCATCCAAATTGGTCTTGAAGACCTCCAGTTAGGGAGCAGCCACAACCTCCCTGGGCAACCTGTACCTGTGTCTCATCACCCTCACTGGAAAGAGTCTCTTCCTATTATCCAGTCTCAATCTCCCCTCTTCCAGCTCAAAGCCATTGCCTCTCACCCTATCACTATAAATCCTCATCAAAAATCCCTCCCCAACTTTCTTGTAACCCCCTTCAGGTACTAGAAGGCTGCTCTAAGGTCTCCCTGGAGCCTTCTCCAGGCTGAACAGCCCCAAGTTGTGCATTTCCCCTCCCTGGAAATGTTCAAGAGCAACTTGGACAGGGCCTCAAGCAACCTGGTCTAGTGCAAGGTGCCCCTGCCTATGGCAGGGCGGTAGGACCTAGATGATCTTTAAGGTCTCTTCCAATCCAAACCCCTCTATGGTCCTATGGGACAGCATTTTCAGGTGAAGAAGACTATCCATATAAAATCTCTTTAAAAATAACAAGTATTGAAGTTAATGTCAGCATGACTCAGATGATTAATTTCCCACACGCATACAAATAATAAAGCACCAAACCTCCTAAATCAGAATTTTTAATCAGAGAATCATGGAATAGGTTGGGTTGGAAGATCCCCTTAAAGCTCATAGAATCACAGAATCATGGAATGGCTTAAGTTGGAAGGGACCTCAAAGCTCTGCCAGTTCCAACCCCCTGCCATAGGCAGGGACACCTCCCACTAGCACCGGGCACTCAAGGCCTCATCCAACCTGGCCTTGAACCCCTCCAGGGAGGGAGCAGCCACAACCTCCCTGGGCAACCTGTGCCAGTGTCTCACCACCCTCACTGCAAACAACTTCCTCCTAACATCCCCTTTCAATCTCCCCGCTGCCACTTCAAACCCATTGCTCCTTGTCCTCTCATTACAAGCCCTTGTCAATAGTCCCTCCCCAGCCCTCCTGTAGTCCCCTTCAGATACTGGAAGGCCACTGCAAGGTCTCCTGGAAGCCTATCACTCAGGGAGATGATAGATGAAGCATTCCAGGTCAGGTTGTTTAGGGCTCTGAGCAACCTGCTCCAGTTGCAGATGTCCCTGCTCTTTGGAAAGAGTGTGGACTAAATGACCTTTGAAGCACCCTTGCAAGTCAAACCCTTGCATGATTCTATGAAAATCAGAGAATCACAGAATATTAAGGGTTGGAATGGGGCCTCGAAAGATGATCTATTACAAACCCCCTGCCAGGGCAAGATCACCTAGAATAGGTCACACATGAACATGTGCAGTTTTGAATGCCTCCAGAGCAAGAGACTTCAGAAGCTCTCTGGGCAGCCTGCTCCAATGTTTTGGCATCCTCACAGTGAAAAAGTTTTTCCTTATGTTCACATATAACCTTCTGTCATTCCACATGTGCCATACTAAGGCACTTTTATCTATCCTGGCACTCTCTGAACTGCGTCTTTTGCTACGCTTCATGAAAACAAGGACTAAGTGTCAGAACATTCCAGAAAGCAGGAAGAACAACTGGACATCATAAAATTACAAGGGCCATAAGAGCAGAAGATGTAAATGATGAGTTGTCATACAGGTCAAGTTGAAACTTCCAGATCAGCTACGGCCAACAGCTTGAGTCAGACAGGGCCAGCCACAATCTAACTTTCAGTTTGGACAATAAGGTGGCACTAACCCATTTCAGTTTTGTTTCAAACTGATCTCTTCCAGCACAAAATCTAAGGAGTGCATCAAGTAAAAGAATTTATCTTCACAACATAGTGATGAAACATGTATTTCATCTCTCTAACAGTGGAAAAGTTGATAGTAAATCATGACACTGAAAGCATCTATGAACAACAATGAAAAGGCAAAGACTTTGCTAAGGGCTGTGTGGAGCCTTTATTTTTCCCTAGTCTGATCTTGCATGAAATATCTGTGACAGATAAAACAAGACAGGTCAAACAAGATTTTTGACAGCACACCTCTAATTTTTTTACCAGAGAACCACTTTGGTATCTTCCTGTTGTCAGCCTTTCAGCAAAGCAGACATCCCTTTGGATCCCACTTTGGGAACCTGCCCTAAGCTACAGTTGAACAGACAGATTCAAACCAGTCCTTCCTTCAGTTGAGAACATATTTGCTAGTTAGACTTGATGATCTCATACAGAATCATAGCATGTCAGGGGCTCGAAAGGACCTCCACAGCTCATCCAGTCTAACCCCCTGCCACCGCAGCAGCACCTACAGCAGGTCACACAGGAACACATCCAGGCAGCTCTTGAATATCTCCAGAGAGGGAGACTCCACAATCCCCCTGGGCAGCCTCCTCCAGGCTTCTGTTACCCTCACAGGGAAAAGATTCCTCCTCCTGTTTCCATGGAACTTCCTATGCCTCAGCTTCCACCACTGCCCCTTGTGCTGCCATTGGGCATCACCCAGCAGAGTGATGCAGAGACTCCCTCAGGCTCTCCTCCTAAGGAAGATCTTCCACTGCCTTCAGCATCTTTGTGGCTCTGTGCTGGACTCACTCAAGCAGTTCCCTGAGGTCCATTTTGACTGGGGGGCCCAGAACTGGACACAATCTTCCAGATGTGGCCTTAGCAGGGCACAGTAGAGGGGCAGGAGAACCCCTATGGATCTACTAACCACAGCCCTTGTAATTCACCCCAGGATGGCATTGACCTTCTTGGTCACTAGAGCACATTGCTGGTTCAACCTTCCATCCACCATGTCACAGGTCTCTCCCAACTTTGATAGTTCCATGACTCTAAAAATACCAGATTTTGTTAAGTAATTTACTATTCAGAGTTGCTGGGCCACTTCACATGAACCAACCTCACCTTCAGGCTCTCACTGGTCACTATAGAGAATCATAGAATAGAATTATTGAGATTGGAGGAGAAATAAATCCCAATCCTTCAGCTGTGAAACCATTTTTCCCACCCTGTCTTTTGAGTAGCAGGTTACTGACCCTAGATTCAGAATGTTGTCCACATCCAAGGGGAAGTTGCTTTGGTGCAGTTTGGCTTTTCAAAAGGTTCAGTTTGGTTTTTCAAAGCAAAGTTCCACACTTTCGAGACAGCTTTTGGTCCAGGCTTGCCCCTTCACCAGGCTATCAGGTTTTATCTCTCAGCATCCTCACCATTAATGGAAGCAGTGAGTAGCCCTGAATCAATAGGGAGCTTCCACAGATGTATTGATCTGTTTTGATGATATGGATTGGTAATAACTTTCCCAGAACTGGTCTCTGAGCAGCTTAGTCCCTCTCTTCTCATCTGTTTTCATGTAGACTCTGCTTTCTCCCCTGGTTTTAAGCATAGAATCATAGAATGGTAAGGTTGGAAGGGACCTCAAGGATCATCTAGTTCCAACCCCCTGCCATAGGCAGGGACACCTCCCACTAGTACAGTTATCATATCAGCATATCAGGTATCATATAGCATATAAGATAAATCCTGGAATCACAGAATTGTTTCACTTTGAAAAGCCCTCTTAGATCATTGAGCCCACCCAACAACACCATGGCCAATAAACCATGTCCCACAGTGCCATGTCTACAGGGTTTTTGAACACCTCCAGGGATGGGGACTCCACCACCTCTCTGGGCAGCCTGTGCCAATCCCTGACCACTACTGCAGCAAAGAATTTTTCCCTAACATCCTAACATCTAAACCTTCCATGGTGCAATTTGATGCCATTTCCTCTCATCCTATCACCAGTCACCTGGGAGAAGAGACCAGCACCCATGAGACACATCAGGCACCTCAGTCAGCTGCTATCACTCCTGCACTTGGACTGGAGCTTTACTGAAAACAGTGACAAGAACGGTGCTGAAAATCCTGAGTAATGGGATACTCAAATCCTCCTTCTGGGTAAGGGCATGGCTACTTGCATGACAGATGTTCAATCCCCAAAATACCAGAGCAAATAATATCAACCCNTTGAAAAGCCCTCTTAGATCATTGAGCCCACCCAACAACACCATGGCCAATAAACCATGTCCCACAGTGCCATGTCTACAGGGTTTTTGAACACCTCCAGGGATGGGGACTCCACCACCTCTCTGGGCAGCCTGTGCCAATCCCTGACCACTACTGCAGCAAAGAATTTTTCCCTAACATCCTAACATCTAAACCTTCCATGGTGCAATTTGATGCCATTTCCTCTCATCCTATCACCAGTCACCTGGGAGAAGAGACCAGCACCCATGAGACACATCAGGCACCTCAGTCAGCTGCTATCACTCCTGCACTTGGACTGGAGCTTTACTGAAAACAGTGACAAGAACGGTGCTGAAAATCCTGAGTAATGGGATACTCAAATCCTCCTTCTGGGTAAGGGCATGGCTACTTGCATGACAGATGTTCAATCCCCAAAATACCAGAGCAAATAATATCAACCCCACAAACATCTGTGCACAGAAAAGTCTGAAAGGACGTTGAGAGCAAAACCAAATCAATTCATCTTTCAAAAGTCAAAGGAATACTCAGAAATGCTTATGGCAGTGAAATCAAACAGAAATGGAAGGAGATTTACCAGTGTCATCCCACTAGCAACAGCAGACACAGCACTGTCACTGAAGAACCAGTACATATTGCTGCAGGAAAGAATAAGTGGCCTCTTTGCCTTCCCCTGTGTACCAGTGCATCCAGTCTGATAAGGCCATTAATATTCCTTAGTGTTCTCTCTCAAACATGAAGATTTTAATCAGAGTTTACTGTTTTGTTTTGGTTTTTTTTTTTGCCAGCCATCCTGCAGGCTGTTTTTTTGCAGCTTGTAGTAGAACCCATCCCCCCTACTGCTGTTTTAAGGGAGGTTGACAAATAAAGAAGTTTACCAGGTGCCAGGGCATTTTGCTGACCAGGTAGGTCCTATGTAATGTAGTTATTTATTTATTTTCTAGAGCCTTGCTTATCAGTTCTCATTACTCCTGACTTGTGTTGCTATGGACTTTCCCGAGCAAAGAAGAGTGTGATGGAGATGAATGTGCAGAGCAAAACAGGAGGACAAAAATACCTTCAGAAAGACATGACCTCAGACACAATCTGTCACAGTGCTTTCTCTGCTGCCACGCAAGAAATAAATTAACAAACATCTCTAAACAAAATCTGATCACAATCACCAGCTGAGTGGAACATGTAAACAGGGTTACAGGAAAAGGAGTGCACTTACATGCTGTTCAGAACACCCAGGAGAACATCAGACCATTTGCTTTCTGCTTCAACAGGGAATCAGGATTCCTCACAGGAAAGGAGTTCATTTCTGGAAAGACAAAACAAAAAAAAAACCAAAAAAACAAAACAAAAAAAAAAAAAACCACCAAAAAACCATGAGCTTCAAGGACTGGCTTTTATTTTGTTGGCTTTTTTCATAGACTCACAGAATGTC
>WBNM01034024.1:0-50232 GCA_013399055.1 Ramphastos sulfuratus
TTCTGTGATTCTATGAACTACTGCAGACAGCAGGAGTGTTGCAATCTGCTAGGTTACGTTTGTGATTCTCTATCTCTGTGCAGCCATACCCACAGCAGCTTCTGGCAAAGGTTTAAGCCATTAACCCAAACTATACAGCTTTGACTCAATTTATTCCCTTCCTTCTGCTACGAGTGAGCAGCTCTGGGGTGCTTTGAGCAGCTCTGGGTGCTTGTGGAGACAAAGCAGCTCTCAAACAGGGGCGGTCGGGAAGGCATGGAGGGATCTAGCTGGGATGGAGGAGATGGCATGGGGCAGCAGAGAGGCGGCAGAGCTGCAGCCAGCTTGCCTGAGAGCGCTGCCGTCATTCCACGGTGCTTCCCTAAGCCCTTATTATCCGCAGGGGCACGGCTGGTGCTGGGAACAGTCACACGGAGATTAGGTCCTTAAAGAGCCCTGCCACAAGCCAGCAAAGTTTGGAAACAAAAGCTGCGCGTGTAATCCCAACTGCGCCGGCCCAGCCCGCCGACCGCGGCTGCTTCCTCTTGCTGTCAGCTCCCGAAGGATCAGACTGTGAGTAAGGTTTGCTTCCTTGCCATCCAGCCGTGCTCCAGCCCTGCTTGCTTGGTTTGTGCAGCCTTGTGCAGCTATGGGCAGTGCTTGGGCTCAGCTCCGCGGGTCCCTTCCACATGCTGCTGCAGATACCAAGCCCTGGATGAGTTTGGCAGGAGGAAGCAAGAGGCTCCCGAAGTTGAGCATTTAAGCCCATGCAGTAGCACTTGAGTAGCCAGGGCAGTGGGGAGTTGAAGTCCAGATGTGTAGATGAGCCTTCAAGGAGGGCTTGAAAGGTCACCCAGATACAGTAGAGGTGATGGTGCTTGAGGTCAGCTGTAGGAAGCAAAATGCTTTCATCTGAAAGGTCACCCAGATACAGTAGAGGTGATGGTGCTTGAGGTCAGCTGTAGGAAGCAAAATGCTTTCATCTGAAAGGTCACCCAGATACAGCAGAGGTGATGGTGCTTGAGGTCAGCTGTAGGAAGCAAAATGCTTTCATCCATGCAGGAATCTTGTTTCCTGAAACAGTGTTTACACAGAATGAATCAGAATCGCAGAATGCCAGGTTGGAAGGGACCCCAAGGACCATCTGGTCCAACCTCAGGTTGGAGGGGACCTCCAAGGTCATCTTATCTAACCCCCCAGCAGTCAGCAGGGACACCTCCAGCTAGATCAGGCTGCCCAGAGCCCCATCAGGTCTGACCTTGAATCTGTCCAGAGATGGGGCCTCAACCAGAGTTGTGTTTTGGAGGGGGTGTTGCTCCTTCCCAAATGCTGCAGGGAAAGACACTGAAGATGCACCTGGTGCTTTCTGCAGGAGCCCTTGCACATCTTGCTCCCTTGGTACCAGACTTGCAGCTTTATTCCCCATTTCTCCTTTCTGCTCTGTTTCCTCCTCGCCTCCAGGCTTATTTGACCCTGAAGCCTCCATCAGCTCCCCTGTCCTCTCTGTCCCTGTGGTTAGATGTGGTGTCTGCAGGGATGGAACAAGACAACCTGGGAAGTCTCTTGCCCTCCACATCTCCTGTTGCTTCACCAATTGTTCTTGTTTCTCTGTGCACCTGGCACCCTAGCAGATGGAGTCATCTTCACAGTGATCTCCCCACTGACTCCCTGCTGTTGCCTGTAAAGCCTCTGTGGTGCAAGGTGGGAGCTGGAGCAAGGCAAGTAGGCCTCAGAGGGGCTGGGAGCAGGAGAACCATCAAGGTTGATAGAGGTAGGATGGGGATGTCTGTAACGTTCACTGAGCTGTGAGAGATGGGCCATGAGGGAAGGAGGTGGAGGGCCACTGTCAAGAAGAGGAGAGTGGCTCCCCAGAGCACTGTCCTGTGCAACAGGGAAGCTCAAGGATATGGCAATGACCCCTGCCATCCCTCTCTGTCAGCTTTATCAGCATCTGCTGGCTGGCACAGTGGGGTATGGATTACCCTATGGCACCAGCACAGCCTCCCTGCCTGCTCCACATCATGCTTCTGTCAACTAGGAGAGTCGAGGGGGAAAAAACATCCCTCTGGGGGCTGAGAGGCAAACGGGCAGGATGGCTTTTAGCTAGTGATGCAGATCTGGGAAGGGCAGGCTGCCTGCTGCCAGGAGCTCAGGAAGTATCAAGGGCGTCACAGCTGCAGCTCTGCAACTGCAGCAGTCCAGCAGCAAGTGGCTGTTGCTCAGTCTTGGTGTTGCTGAGGCTTCCCTTGGCCACCTGGGGCTTTTCCAGCCAGGCTGATGTGTTTAGACTGAAAACTCCTAAGGCTGTGGACCTGTCTGAGTCTGTGTTTGGGTAGTAAGGGGAGCAGGACTCTGAGCCGTAGCACTGAGAAGTTTTTGTATTCCCACAGCTCCAAATCCCCAGCTGTGGCTCTGTGTGATAAAGCACAGATTGAATTAAGAGGATTTTCGTTGGTGGTGTTTTGTGCTTCTCTGCATGGCTTTGTGAAGAGTCCAGAGTAAGGTAAAATCTTTAGAACTCTCCTCTCAGAAGACAGCTCACATTAGCTAGGACAGAAAGACCACCCAGCTGTTGTTGTTTTGATTGTGCTAATTCTCAGGAAAGGATTGCAAGCATCCTTTCAGAGCTCAGTCCAGCCAGAGGGAGAGTGCTGAGCACGTTCCTTAATATTCCTTCTTTATACCAGAGGTAGTTGCACAACGGTGTGCTCAGGGATTTCCAGCAGAGCCCTATCAGCAGCCCATCAGTCTCTGCTGGAGGGAGGGAGAGCATTTTTTCCAGCTGAGTGTTCAAGTCTGCACTGAGGTCAGCACCAGTCCTGCTGCATTCCGGCCTCGCTAATGACACTGGAGCTTCTTTGCAGCTACTCCTCTCACGTGGCCCAAAAGGCTGCAGATGTCCTCAGGAAAGGTCACTCCTCCCTGCAGGAGATAAAAAAAAGGTCTCCTGGCCCAATCTGATATGGACCTTTCTCACCTAAACTGCACTGCAGCTGACTCATCCTGACTGTACCCCATCAGGTCTTTTTTTACTTGCTGCCCTTTTCGGAAGGGATTGTGCTGTCTCTGAAAGTATCTCGTGTCAATGGCAGAAGCAGAATAGATGAGGTCAGGTGTCTGCCCTCCTGCCTAAGGAAGTCTTGTCGTGGAGATTGCTTTCTAATAGAAAACAGCCTTTCAAAGCTAATCCTTGCATTCCTCTCTCAGCTACAAAAGGCTGAGCATCAGGCAGGCTGTGCTGTGCTGGTGACCGGGACAAGGATAAGCAGCTCAGAGCAGAAGTTGAGGGCAGGGGTTTGGGAAGCAGAGCAGTAAATAGGAACAGGGCAGAAAAAGCCCACAGTGATTTAATCAGCTTGCTTTTTTTGTGACTGAAGCCAAAATTGGAGCAGCCTGCCCAGGGAGGTGGTGGAATCATCGTCCCTGGAGGTGTTGAAGAAACCTGTGGCCATGGCACTTTGGATACAGTTTAGTGGGCATGGTGGTGTGGGATTGATGACCTTGGAGGGCTTTTCCAACCCAAACATTTCTATCCTTCCAGTATCTGAAGAGGGCTACAGGAAGGCTCAGGAGGGACTATTGACAAGGTCTTGCAATGACAGGACAAGGGGCAGTGGGTTTGAACTGGCAGAGGGAAGATTTAGACTGGATGTTAGGAGGAAGTTCTTTACAGTGAGGGTGGTGAGGCACTGGCACAGGTTGCCCAGGGAGGTTGTGGCTGCTCCCTGCCTGGAGGGGTTCAAGGCCAGGGTGGAGGGGGCCCTGAGTGGCCTGTGCTAGTGGGAGGTGTCCCTGCCTATGGCAGGGGATTGGAACTGGATGATCCTTGAGATCCCTTCCAACCTTACCATTCTATGATTCTGTGAATAAACAAACACATCCCCGTGGATATGCTTTAGTTGCTTCTATCTCTCCTAGCTTTTCTTCTCTGCTTGCAAACCGAAATGAGAGAATCTGGCAGTTAATTAAAAAGACCAAAACCCTAAGCAAGGAAGACAAAAGCACTGCCAGTTCCATTCCAGTGGTCTGCTGGGTTGCACGGACAGACAGACAGACATGCAGGCACACACATGACACATTCCTTCCTCAGCTCTTCTGGCACTTAGAGCAGTGGCACTCTGAGAAGAATTTAGGTCAGGATTTCTGGCAGGGCAAAAGTTGTACCCCGCAGGAGAAAGTGGATACATCCAGGCAGCAAAGCTGTACAACCTCTTCAGTGTCCTGTTCTACAGCTCCTGTTACAGCAGAGGGAACAGATCTAATCAGTGGCTCTGTGAGCTTAACCTTTCAGTGTCTAAAATCATGGCTTCTACAAAAAGTACCTGAAAGGGGCCTATGAGAAAGCCAGGAGGGGACTATTGGCAAGGCCTCGTAGTGCTAGGATGAGGAGCAATGNTGCCCATAGAGCTGGCAACATGTTGGCATCCTTGGCATCATGAGCACATTGTGTCCACCTCCATGGATTAAAAAGTCCTGTCCTGTTGCTGCTGCAATGTTATCACTGCTGCCCCAGCTCAGCTCTGAACGAACATTCGCACTGCCTTAACCTCCTTTTCACTTGTGATGGTAGCAAAGATCGGTCACAGATCTGCTTTCTAGTGCCAGGCACCACTTAAAGAGCACTTCTGAAGGTGTTTTCTTAAAAGCAAAATCCCCTCTGTGCCTGTGCATATGTTCCTGGCTGTAATAACACGTTCAAACAGATCACTTAGCAGAAGCTAACCGAGGTGGAATATTTGCCTAGGGCAAGACAAGGCTTTCTTTTTGCTTTCTGTTTGGTTTTTTTTGCCTTTGTTTTCCTTCCTTCCTTTCTCTTCAAGCCCTGTTGCCTCTGAGATGAAGGGGGATTGTGATTCAATGTTGTTTGGCCTGGGTGCTCTCTTTGGAAGCCAGAGTCAGTGTGAGATGTGTGGGCCTGGCTTACTGTGCTTAGNAAGAAATTTTCCCAAACTGGCAGCAGAGGAACCCAGGCAGACCCCAAGTGGTGCTCCCACTTTGGAAGAAAGGTCCAGAAAACCATTTCCCTCTCTCAAAACCTGACACCAACAGCTCACTTCAGCACAAGGAATTCTTTGCTGCCCACAGGAATTCTACAGCACTTCATGGCTTCTACAAAAAAAGTAACTGAAAGGAGCCTACAACAAAGGCAGGAAAGGACTTTTGGCAAGGACTTGTAGTGCTAGGATGAGGAGCAACGGCTTTGAGCTGGGAGAGGGGAGAGTGAGACTGGAGGTGAGGAAGAAATTCTTTAGAGTGAGAGTGGTGAGACACTGGCACAGGTTGCCCAAGGAAGGTTGTGGCTACCCTCTCCCTAGAGATGTTCAAGCCTAGGTTGCATGAGGTCTTGAGCAACCTGGTCAAGTGGAAGGTGTCCCTGCCCATGGCAGGGGGGTTGCATAATCTTTAAGGCCCTTCCAACCCAAACCATTCTATGAATCTATGAAAAAAGTTTGAATCCTCATAGCTGGCATTGCATGGAGGAAACAGACCACTGCTACTGGGGTCTTTTGGGTTGTGCATCACCCTAGTGACTTTAAATTCTGGGTCTGTAGGTCAGTGTGGAGTGGAAGGTGAGCAAAAGGCCTCTTGAGCTGCCTGCTTTGCTCTCAACCATGTTGACTCCTTGTGTCCTGGGAAGAGTTTTGTACTTGTGCAAGCTCAGTCTGGGACAAGAGTAGGGATCTGTCAGGATCTTGCTTTGGCTAAGCAAGCTAAGGAGTGAGTCTGCACAGACTTGTATGAGCCTGGGTAACAGACAAGGAAACAGGGGTCTGTAAGGAGGGCTGTAATTAGGATGGGGAGAAGTTTTGCTGTAGCTGAGACTGCTTTAATAAATCCATTATGAAATAACAGCTTTTCAGATGTTGGCACAAAATTTAGCATCCTGTCCCTTAAGGCTGACTCCCTGCGTGGCACTTGTGACCAGTGCATGTGAACTGCAGTTGAATATGTCTCCCTGGCTGCAGTTTTAGCCCAGAACTCTGCTATTGCCAAGCTCTCCTATGAGGACAGACTGAGGGAGTTGGGGCTCTGCAGCCTGGAGAAGAGAAGGCTTCCAGGAGACCTTGGAGTAGCCTTCCAGTATCTGAAGGGGGCTACAGGAAGGCTGGGGAGGGACTATTGACAAGGTCTTGCAATGCCAGGACAAGGGGCAGTGGGTTTAAACTGGCAGAGGGGAGATTGAAACTGGATGTTAGGAGGAAGTTGTTTACAGTGAGTGTGGTGAGGCACTGGCACAGGTTGCCCAGGGAGGTTGTGGCTGCTCCTTCCCTGGAGATGTTCAAGGCCAGGTTGGAAGAGGCCTTGAGTGACCTGTACTAGTGGGAGGTGTCCCTGCCTATGGCAGGGGGTTGGAACTGGATGATCCTTGAGGTCTCCTTCCAACCTTACCATTCTGTGATTCTTCTTTTGCCCATAGAGCTGGCAACATGTTGGCATCCTTGGCATCATGAGCACATTGTGTCCACCTCCATGGATTAAAAAGTCCTGTCCTGTTGCTGCTGCAATGTTATCACTGCTGCCCCAGCTCAGCTCTGAACGAACATTCGCACTGCCTTAACCTCCTTTTCACTTGTGATGGTAGCAAAGATCGGTCACAGATCTGCTTTCTAGTGCCAGGCACCACTTAAAGAGCACTTCTGAAGGTGTTTTCTTAAAAGCAAAATCCCCTCTGTGCCTGTGCATATGTTCCTGGCTGTAATAACACGTTCAAACAGATCACTTAGCAGAAGCTAACCGAGGTGGAATATTTGCCTAGGGCAAGACAAGGCTTTCTTTTTGCTTTCTGTTTGGTTTTTTTTGCCTTTGTTTTCCTTCCTTCCTTTCTCTTCAAGCCCTGTTGCCTCTGAGATGAAGGGGGATTGTGATTCAATGTTGTTTGGCCTGGGTGCTCTCTTTGGAAGCCAGAGTCAGTGTGAGATGTGTGGGCCTGGCTTACTGTGCTTAGCAGGCTGCAAGAGCTCTCTGGAAGGTGCTTTTTTCTATCTTTTTCATCCTCTGGCTAGCAGAGGATGGATGGGTGGAAATTTGAGGCCTAGCACAGACCAGAAAGATTGGGGTTCCTTGTTTGGATATTAGTGAGAGCATGGGGAGGTGGTGGCACAGAGTCAGCCCTTTCTGATGATCTGGTGGGTTTTTGGCCAGGCCAGAGCAAAGGGGAGCTTTGCACAAACCTGCATGGCACTGATACAGGAGCACAAGGACAAAGCTTGGTCACTGGGGAAGTGAATTGAAGCCTCAGAGGTACTGCTACAGGACAAGTTGGCCAAAGGAGTGGCCTCTGATGTGCAGCAGGGAAGACACAAATGGGAAGCAGTGAAAGGAGCCAAGAGGGGAATGAGGACAGGAGAGGAGCCATCAGGGTGAGAGGCAAGGGGATCTGGCTTTGCTCTCTGCTTCTCTGCTGCTGGGTGAATCGTGGCCAAGAGCAGAAGGGTATCCTCTGCCTTGGAGCATCAGAGCCCTGGACTCTGACCAACATCTGGGGGCAAAACTTGGCTCGCAGTGGCAGCTGAGGGCATCACCCTCTGCTGTATCTCCCTACTCCCCTGCAGTCACCTCTGTCGCTGCCTTAAGCTCATGCAGGAACAATTACTGAGTCCTTCTCAGCTATCTCTTGGTGTTCCCAGGTGAAGGGTGGAAAGCCAAAGTTGTAGTGCCAGGGTGTGCCCCAGCAGAGCCCAGCATCCTTCCCAGCTCAGGGTGCTGTGGTTACCCTCTGGCAGCCCTTCAGTAGCTGAAGCACATCCTGCAGAGTTATTTTTTCCAGACTGGGAATTGCCAGCCCAGATGGACTTACTTTTTTTTTTTAATTAATTTTTTTCTTCAAGTTTTTCTTATTTTTTAAAAAAACTCAGCAATCTGTGCATGCCCACAGAGCTGTTCCTGTCTGAGCAAAGCAAGCATGTGAACAAAAATTGGACTGATCCTCAGTGGGTAAATGGTTGTATTCTGACAAGTGCTGTTCAGTATCTTCATCAGTGCTATAGACAGCAAGATTGAACAAGTTTGCTGATGAAACACCAAGCTGAGTGGTGTGGTCAATATGCCAGAGGAATAGGATGCCATTCAGAGGGTGCTGGACAGGCTGGAGATGCAGAGGATCTCATGAGGTTCAGTAAGGCTAAGTGCAATGTCCTGCACCTGAGTCAGGACAGTCCTGGATATCCATCCAAGCTGGGAGATTATGAGCTTGAGAACAGCCCTGCAGAGAGGGACTTGGGGGTGCTGGTTGGAGAGAAGCCGAGCAGAAGCCAGCAATGGGCACTGGCAGCCCAGAAGGCCAAGGGCAGCCTGGGCTGCAGCCAAAGCAGTGTGGGCAGAGATGGAGAGAGGAGATCCTGCCCCTCTGCTCTGCTCTGGGGAGACCTCACCTGGAGTACTCTCTCAAAATCTGGGACCCTAGTCCTAGTGATAGGACTGGGGGAAATGGAACAAAGTTGAAATGGGGAGATTCACACTGGATGTTAGGAAGAAATTCTTCACTATGAGAGTGGTGAGACCCTGGAAGGGGTTGCCCAGGGAGATGGTTGAGGCCCCATCCCTAGAGGTGTTTAAGGCCAGGCTGGATGAGGCTCTGGGCAGCCTGATCTAGTGTGAAGTGTCCCTGCCCATGGCAGGGGGGTTGGAACTAGAGGATCCTTGTGATCTCTTCCAACCCTAACTGGTTCTATGATTCAACACAAGAAGGACATGGACCTGGACCTGGAGAGGGTCCAGAAGAGAGCCACAAAGATCAGAGGGCTGCAGCACCTTCCCTATGGGGACAGCCTGAGAGAGTTGGGGCTGTTCAGCTTCAAGAAAAGAAGGCTCCAGGGAGACCTTAGAGCTGCATTTCAATATCTGAAAGGCAACTACAGGAAGGCTGTGGAGAAACTTTTCAGAAGGGCCTGTGGGGATCGGACAAGGGCAATGGTTTGAAACCAGAGCACGGCAGAGTTAGGTTGGACATCAGGAGGAAGTTCTTTACTATGAGAGTGGTGGAACACTGGAACAGATTGCTCAGGGATGTGATGGAGACCCCATCCCTGGAGACATTCAAAGTCAAACTTGATGTGTCCCTGGGCAGGCTGCTCTAGTTGGAGATGTCCCTGTTGACTGCAGGGGGTGTTGGACAGGATAGCTTTTGAGGGTCCCTTCCAGCCCAATGCAATCTGTGAATCAATTCATGATAGATCAAAAAAAAAAAAAAAAAAACAAACCAACCAAGAAACCAAACTAATTACAAAACCCCCAAAACAAAACCACAACCCCCCCCCCCCAAAAAAAACCAAAACAACAAAATAACCAAAAAATAGGACAAAAAGAAACCCAGCCCCCAGCTGCCCACACATCTCCTTTTATTTGCAGTTTGATTTTGCTCTCTAAAAAGCGTTCTCTAAATGGGAAATGAGTTTTTCTGAGCCTGGCTTTGCCCTGCTCAGGCCAGGAGGGAGGGTTTGGGTCAGACACTTGGTTATCAGTCTCTGTGCTTCCCTGTTTGCCTTCTCCCTTGTGTAAACTGCAGGAGCCAGGCTGCAGGAGCCTGTCACGCGTCCACTATTTGTATTCATGAAGACACAGCTTTAACATTTGTTCTCCTGGGCTTTAATGTACTTTGCTGGGTTCTGCCTACGTGTGGTTTGCCTGCTGCAATCCCAATATTCAGCAGACACTCTAGGTAGGAGAAGGTCAGGAGCATCAACTTTCCATATGACCTTGACAGATTCAATCAGCAGGGGAAAGTTGTGGAATTGGATTATGGGATTTGCAATGAAAAAGTGCTTTAAGGGACGAGGGGGAGCTACACTTGGTGTTTTCAAAAGCTAGCCTGGTGTCATAGCAGTGAGAACTGCAGGAGGTGAAAGGTGGAAGGCATATTAGAAGCTTGATTTTGATTGTTTCTCTGTAGGGTTTGGTGGTGGTGGTTTGGTTTTTTTTTTGTACAGGGCTTGTGCAATATTGTTCCAGAGCCCAGCCTGGTTTTATCTAAGTTATTGCAGAAGGAAAATCAATGGCATGTTGGTGTTCCTGTCTTCCAGGCAGAATTGATTTCTTTCCTTGCAAATAGTCCCACCCTGAAACATTCACCCACAGGAATATTACCATTGCAGGATGTCACCTGCTTCGTGTCCCACATGCAGCAATCCCAGGGCTAAACGTCCTCCTGAAGGTGATCTCTTTACCAGGGCACTAAATCCCTACCTTCCTAATTGTTATTGATCAGCTGCCTGTGCAGGGCTGTGCCCAGGGAGGGCTGTGCCAGCTTATTTCACTTGGGCAGAGCCTGTATTTGATAGAGATTTGATCCTGTATTAAAAAAAACCAAACATTTTGTTGTGCTTTTAGCATTCCCTAACCTGGGAGAGTAATGGAATAATACTTGGAAGAGATTAAAAATGATCAGCTGAGAACTTTAACTTGAGGAGGGGAGACTGAGACTGGAGATGAGGAAGAAATTCTTTAGTGTGTGGGTGGTGAGACACTGGCACAGGTTGCGGAGCACAGAATGTGATCTTTGATCACTTTCTGTGCTTCTGTACTCCACAACCTCCCTGGAGGTGTTCAAGGCCAGGTTGGATGAGATATGAGCAACCTGGGCTAGTGGGAGGTGTCCCTGCCCATGACAGGGGGTTTGGAACTGGGTAATCTGGAATATTGTGTCCAGTTCTGGGCCCTTCAGCTCAAGAAGGACCTGAAGGAAATGCTTGAGATGAGTCCAGTTGAGAGCCACAGAGCTGCTGCAGGCAGTGGAACATCTCCTGTGAGGCCAGGCTGAGGGAGCTGAGGCAGGGAGCTTGGAGCAGAGGAGCCTGAGGGCTGCCCTCAGTGCAGTGCTAAAGATATACAGGGCAGTGCAGCGAGCACACAGCCAGGCTCTGCCCAGGGGTGGCCAAGGGCAGCACAAGGGGCACTGGGTGCCAGCTGGGGCAGAGGAGGTGCCAGGGGAACAGGAGGGGAAACTTTGGCAGTGTGAGGGTGCTGGAGGTCTGGAGTAGGCTGCCCAGAGAGGTTGTGGAGTCTCCTCTGGAGCCTTTCAAAGCCTGCCTGGATGTGTCCCTGTGTGCCATCCCCTGCGTGATCCTGCTTTGGAAGGAGGGTTGGACTTGATCTTTTGAGGTACCTTTCAACTCCTAGCATTCTGTGACTCTCTGATCTTGAAGGTTCCTTCCAACCCAAAGCACTCTGTGAATCTGTGACACTTGTGCTTTAGCCTCATTTCAGCTAGGTGCTGGTGAGCAGCTTGCAGGGCTCACCAAACGTAGCCTCAACTAAATGTGGACGCAAAAAGAAAAGAACTTGGCCAAAGCTTTTATTCCTCTTCTTTGTGGCACGAGATTGCTGTTCACTGCAAGTTGTAATCTCTCAGCTAAACATGTTTTTCTGCTTTGTGGCTCTGCAGCTCATAAAAAAGGGAAAAAAAATCTGCTTGAGCAGTGTCACACTCTTTTAATATCTGTTTTTTGGACTCGGTGAACAGTGGCTGCTGCTTGGAGCAAGTTAAAAACGTCTCACAACCCAAAAAGATGTTAAAATCAATACACGTTTTTCATTGAGCATACCATTGACCTGAAAGAAGAGAGCTTGGCAGGAGAACAGAGCTGGAAAGAGTTGTCAAGATGTAAAAATATAATGAAGGGAGCTACAGGGCTTTTCCCCAACAAAATAACTGCTCCCGAGCTTGTAAGAACCTTCAAGTCTAACAAACAGCTTGGAAGGAAAGTGCTGCGTGAGAGCAGGAGGACAACCATGACCTCTTTGTGCTGTCCTAGGGAAAATCAGCAGAACATTGCTGCATTCAGCAGTGTGCAAAAGTAAAACTTCACTCACAGCAGCTCTCGGCTCCCCTAATTGCCAGGTAAATGAGGATTTGGGAGTCCAGGCTGGTGCCTGTGGCTGCTTAGAGTCCGTTGCAATACAGTAGTTTCATGTGCCTGCCTCCCTCCTCCCCCTCCAAATTTCAACCTTGCTTCTAATTAAAAGCTTAAAAAAACCAGAGGGTGCTGGTACTTGTTTAAACACTTGAGATCCATGCTAACAAACCGTCCTTTCCGTGGGGAGCTGGATTTACCTGCTGAGTGCAGTGGTTTGAATTTCTTGGCAAGAGCTTTGAGGAGCTGTCAGTGCTTAAGGTGATACCAAAAAGGGAGAGGATGATGTAGTAACGCTGCTGTCTCTGCTTTGGTTTTCTCTCCTGCTCTAGTTTGAGCTGTGTAACAAAAACAAGCTTGACAAACGTTTTGACGCTGCAGACTTTGGAGGCAAGTCCTTGACAGGCATGTTTGAATCCCAGCAGAGTGCAACAGAGCAGGGCCAGGAAAATGATCAGGGGATTGGAGCAGCTCTGCTGCAAGGACAGGCTGAGGGAGCTGGAGGTGTGCAGCCCGGAAGAGAGGAGGATCCAGGGAGAACTAATAGCAGCCTGCCAGTACCTGAAGGGGGCTACAAGAAGGATGGAGAGAGACTGTTTGCAAAGGTCTGCAGGGACAGGATGAGGGCAATGGCTTCAGACTAAAGCAGAGCAGATTTAGACTCTAGAGGCTGAAGAGCAGCACTGATTTCCTCCAGTCAGGGATTTGGTTTCTGCTTCCTATTCCTTTTGCATTTTTCTGACTCGTTGGACATGAAGTAAGTTAGACCCTACCTGAACTGTGGTTCTCTGATCTGCTTTTTTTTAAGCAGAGCAATAGAACTCTTGGGGGGGTTTAAGCCCAAATACATACAGTTACTTCTTTACCTACTGGTTAGCCTCCCAAGCTCTGCCCCACAGCTGTCAGGAGAGAACTGAGCAGACAGGGACTGTGCAGAATCTATCAGCCTCCTTTCAGCAGGGTGAGCACTGGAAGTCTGCCTGGCTTGCTCCGAGGGCTTTTCGTAGCTGCTTTGCACTTGCAGACACCACTGAGCTTTGCTTTGAGCTCTCTCTTCAAAAGGACCTAGATCTCTTGTCCTAGCTGCCAAATGTCACCTACTTTCATTTGAAATTATGCAAAACATCAAAGTTCACTCATTTCAGTTGAAATCATGTCCAGGCTTGCTCAGAAAGGGCTTAACCTGACATTCATTGAAGCCACAAAATTCAGCCTCTGTTTCTGTGACAAGCTGGGGCTGCCTCGAGACTGCTGGGAGTGTTGGTAGCCCTGGGAGCTTCAACAGATAATCAGTCTTTTCCCTGAAGCCTTGTGGAAAGGCAGGTCTGGCTCTTGTCTTCTCTACTCCAACAAAAGACATCTCCCTGCCCCTCCTGAGCTGCCCTGGGTTTGGAGCTGCCACACTGCTGCTGCAGCTCAGAGCACTGTTTGGAGCAGCATAAAGTCTGAAGAGGTTTCTCCAGCAAGGGAGCTGAACTGAACTCCCTGGGGATGTTTTGAGCAGTTTTCATAGATTCACGGAATGGTTTGGATTCGAAGGGACTTGAAGATCATCCAGTTCCAACCCCCTGTCATGGGCAAGGACACCTCCTACTAGCCCAGGTTGCTTAGGGGCCCCATCCAGCCTGGCCTTCAACACCTTCAGGGAGGGGGCATCCACAACCTCCCTGGGCAACCCGTGCCAGTTTCTTTCTCATCAACCTGCACAGGCTCAGGGAAGTGGCTCTTTGAACCCAGAGGTGGGAAGTACAAAGAAGTTAGGCAAAGCTGGTCCTAGAGACATTGCCAAGCTGTTGGTTGTGCTTTTGATGGGCTGTTTGAATCGTGTTTGCAGCAAATTATGTAGTCGTGAGCTATACTCATTCCTAGCTTGACCATGCATTTCTCAGGGTCTGTATCCTCCATCCCTGGAAGCTACCAGATCAGCCTTGGCTCCAGCATTTTTAACTACATGCACTGGAACTGAAAGCTGGGTATGACAGGAAGCCTGCAACACTTCCCTTTGAGGCTGGCTGCCATCTGGTGAGGCTAGCTAGAGGACACTTTGGGCTTTTTCTTTCCAGCTCTGATCTCTTCACAGCATCCCCACATCGTAACAGCAGTCTTAGGGCTCTGTGTAAATGGGTTTTACACTGCCTTTGAAAAATGGCAGCAGCTGGCTGTGCTGGGGGTGTTCTGTTGGGGGTTTTATTGCTGTTACAAGTAACTTCTGACTACCAGCTTCTTTGTACCCACTGTTGTGTACAAATGCAAGTTTGATGGCAAGCAGGAGCAGTGACAGAAGAGGAGTTGCAGAGCACTAACTCTGCAGCACTTCTATGGGTGTCCAGAGAGGAGTAAGCCTTTCAGCATGGCCAGCAGGTGAGGAGAGGTGATCCTGCCCCTCTGCTCTGCTGAGACCTCAGCTGCAGTGCTGTGTCTGGCTGTGGGGCTCCTCAACACAAGAGGAACCTGGACCTGCTGGAGTGAGTCCAGAGGAAGCCACGAAGATGATCAGAGGGCTGCAGAACCTCCCCTATGGGGACAGCCTGAAAGAGCTGGGGCTGTTCAGTCTGGAGCAGAGAAGGCGCTAGGGACACCTCAGAGCAACCTTCCAGTACCTGAAGTGGGCTACAGAAGAGCTGGGGAGGGACTGTTTTGGAAGGGCCTGTAGTGATAAGATGAGGAGTGATGGTTTGAAACTGGAGCAGGGAAGGTTTAGGTTGGACATCAAGGAGGAAGTTCTGCACAGTGAGGGTAGTGAAATACTGGAACAGGTTGCCCAGAGAGGTGGTTGAGAACCCATCCCTGGAGCCATTCAAGATGCCCTGGGCGGGTCGATCTAGTTGGAGGTGTCTCTGCTCACTGCAGTAGGGCTTGGACAAGATGACCTTTGAGGGTCCCTTCCAACCTGATACAATCTGTTGCATCTCTTCAGGCTGAACAGCCCCAACTCTCTCAGCCTGTCCCCACAGCAGAGGTTCTGCAGCCCTCTGATCATCTTGGTGGCCTCCTCTGGACCCTCTCCAGCAGCTCCATGTCCTTCTTACCTGTACTAGTGGGAGGTGTCCTTACCTATGGCAGGGGGTTGGAACTAGATGATCTTTGAGCTCCCTTCCAACCTTACCATTCCATGATTCTTGTGCTGGGGGCCCCAGAACTGGAGGCAGTGCTGCAGGTGTGGTCTCATAGATCAGAGCAGAGGGGCAGAATCCTCTCCCTGTGCTGCCTGCTTTGGATGCAGCCAGCACTCGTTGCCTTCTGGGCTGGCAGTGCCCATTACCAGCTCGTGCTGAGGTTGCCTCCCCACAGTTTTGGGGACGTGGAAATCTGGTGCTTGAGGCAGGGCAGAGTTGAGTAGACAGGCTGTGTTTTGGTGCCTGCTTTTATACAAACCATGGAAATCCTTTCCTGCCTCGGTCTCTTTTCATTCTCTTTGCTGTCAGTCATTGCACATATCAGCAGTGGCTGTGGAAAAGACAACACAGTCGGGGCACAAGCCTGCAGTGTGTGAAAAGCTTCAGGATTTCCACAGGAGAGCTGCTGGTGATTGGCAGGAGGTGGAGAGCACTCAGTGGAAGCACAAACACGTGGCTGCTGCAGACCCCCTCACAGGCATAAAGAGACCCTAGCAAACTGCACTGCTGCTGCTGCTGGGAGCCTGAGCAGGCCCTGGGCTGGTGCTGGCAGCCTGGCTCCTGCAGCACGGCTCAGCTCACTTCAGCAGCCAGCCAGAGGAGAACTGCTGCAGCGTGCTCAGGGCAGCGTTATCCATGGGACAACGAATTATCCGTGGGACAGCAATGTGCCCTTGTGGCCAGGGAGGCCAATGGCATCCTGGGGTGCATTAAGAGGAGTGTGCCCAGCAGATCGAGGGAGGTTCTCCTCCACCTCTACTCTGCCCTGGTGAAGGTCCCACCTGGAGTATTGCATCCAGTTCTGGGCTTCCCAGTTCAAGAGGGACAGGGATCTGCTGGAGAGAGTCCAAGAGAGAGCTACAAGGATGATTTAGGGATTGGAGCTCTGCCTGATGAGGAAAGGCTGAGAGCCCTGGGGCTGGTTAGCCTGGAGAAGAAAAGACTGAGAGGGGATCTGATCAGTGTCTATAAATATCTGAGGGGTGGGGGTCAGGAAGGAAGGGACAGAGACAGCCTCTGCTCACTTGTGCCCTGGGACAGGACAAGAGGCAATGGATGTAAGCTGCAGGACAGGAGCTTCCACCTCAACATGAGGAAGAACTTCTTGACTGTAAGGGTCCCAGAGCACTGGCACAGGCTGCCCAGAGAGGTTGTGGAGTCTCCTTCTCTGGAGCCTTTTCCAGCTCTGTCTGGATGTGTTCCTGTGCAACCTGCACTAGATCCTCTGGTCCTGCTCTGGCAGGGGTGGGTGTTGAACTCAAGGATCTCCAGAGGTCCCTTCCAACCCTTAACATCCTGTGATTCACCCAACCTGGCACAGCACCCAGGGTGCTCTCATTTGCATCCCTGTGAGCTAGGAGGTAGGTGCTAAGGTGCAGCCCAGCAGGCTCCCAGCAGGCAGGTGCCATGCAGGTTTTCCTGCTGGGTCTGAGTGTGCTACCCTTGAAGCAGCTGCCTTGGTTGCGCTGCGAGCTGCTGTCACGTTGGCAAGTGTCAGATGCCAGCCACTTACAGTATGTGCCATCACAGCATGACTTCAGTTGGCAACACAGTCAATCACATGCCAGCAGCCTACTGTAAGGGTGGGGGAGTGTGTGGGAAGGAAGGGGGAGAAGCTGCTCTTATTAAAAAAACCTTTTAATGATCTCTAATAGTTCTTTTTCAAGCTTTGGGAAGTGCAGTCCATATGTTTTTCCCTCCTGGCTGCAGTTGGCAAAGGAGTTGATGAATTTGGTCCTTCAGACTCCTTCCATTTTGTGAGGAGCCAGCAAACTCAGCTATATTTAGCAGGTTACCAAGGCCAGCAGCAGAGCCTGTTGCTGGGTGGTGATTCCCTGGCTGCAGGCTTGTGTGCCACCCAGGGCAGGGTGGGAATGTGCCTTCCTCATGCTAAATTAACAGCAACAAACTCCTCCACTTAAAACAGGATGGCTGCACTGATGCCAGGGGGCTCAGCAGGCTGATTGCTGACACAGGTTGCCCAGGGAGGTGGTTGAGGCCTCATAGAATCATACAATGGGCTGGAAGGGACCTCTAGAGGTCATCTAGTCCAGCCCCTCTGCAGTCAGCAGGGATATTCACACCAGACCAGGTCACCCAGGGCCCCATCAAGCCTCACCTTGGATGTCTCCAGAGAAGGGGCCTCAACCACCTCCCTGGGCAACCTGTTCCAGTGCTCCACCACCTTCATAGTAAAGAACTTGTTCCTAAAGTAAAGATCTTGAATATCCCTGGAGATATTCAAGGTGAGGCTCGACAGGGCTTTGGGCAACCTGATCTAGTTGAGGATGCCCCTGCTGACTGCAGAGGGGTTTGGACTGGATGACCTTTGGAGGTCCCCTCCCACCCAGACCTTTGTATGATTCTGAGCACCGTGCCCCATCCCAGCATGTGCAGTGACCCACTCCAGGTGCTGGGATGGGACCTTTTGGTGCTACACTCAGCTTGGAGAATGTCTGAGGAGGTCTGTGTGCAGGGCACTGGAGCTGCCCTCTGTTGAGTACTTGATGTGTTGGAGCCACAACTCATCACTGCAGCAGAGCTGTGCCTTTTAGCATCAGAGTGCTCCCCTGGAACGAAGGGGCCTGACTCCTGCTGTATTTTCTAATGTTGTGTTCCTAGGCCACCCAGGTGTAAAATGCTGTTGTCCTCATTTGTCCCCAGCCCAGTAACCACATGGCAGATTTGCTCCCAGTTCCCTGTTGTTTTCCCTGCTGTGTTGCAGCTGGTACTGAGAAGTGAATAATGGCAACTCCTTTGTCCTCCTGGCAGCTTTTGTAGAGCTGAAATTGATCTTGAAGAGCTTGTGAGTTGCTGAGAAGTACTGAGAGCTGTGGGTATGGGATGAAAGTGTCAAAGAAGGGATCACCCCTCCCTGTGATGCAGTTCAGAGGTTACTGGGGGTGCTCATCACTGCAGAGAAGCCTTGAAAGTTGTTTCTTAGCTGGATGTCTAAACTGGGAAGGCTTGATGTCATTCAGCCACATCATCATCAGCCCCAAGCACAACTCCAGGCTGGGTGGTGAATGGCTGAGAGCAGCCCTGAGGAAAAGGACCTGGGGGTCTGGGGTGATGAAAAGCTCAACATGAGCCTGCAGTGCGAGTGCAGCCCAGACAGCAACTGTGTGCTGGGCTGCAGCAAGAGCAGTGTGGGCAGCAGGGCAAGGGAGGGGATTGTGCCCCTTTGCTCTGCTCTCCTCAGACCCCATCTGGAGTCCTGTGTGCAGTTCTGGAGCCCCCAGCACAGGAAGGACATGGAAGTGTTGGAGCCAGTGCAGAGGAGGCCACCAAGATGCTGAGAGGGCTGCAGCAGCTGTGCTGTGAGGACAGGCTGATGATCTTTGAGGTCTCTTCCAACCTTACCATTCTATGATTCTATCCCCTGCCCTCATTCATTTCAAGTCTTCTTTTTAAGTAAAAACAGCTGCTGAGATTCCTTGGCTATCACAGTCTAAGGAATAGGTATTGCCTTGGAATTTTTTTTATGTGCTTGGATTTCATATTAAAATGTGGCAGCTATAACAGAAATGGTATTTTGCAGTTTAAGCACACTGGATGGGGACAGATAATTGCATAAGTATGACTGATTCCTGATGTGTAATTCACTAAATGCAGTGTGTGCTTCTAAACAAAAATCATCCAGTGCATTAAAGCTTCAAGTAGATTGCCTGATACAACTTGGTTTTCAGGTTTTGCTTAAAGGCAAATGTGATTACAGAGATTTTTAACTNTGGTTCCTATGAAACAAAGAGCTTGGTGATGCTGAGGATCAAAACGCTGGTGAGGAGGAGCCAGGCTGAAGGTGTGGTGTTGAATCACAATGCAGTGGTGATTCATGCAGCCTTCCTGGAGCCCTAGAAGGTCTGTCTGCCAGTCCTGCTGCACTTCACAGCCTTGCCTTTGCAGCAAACACATGTCCTGGTTGAAACCAGGAGCACTCCACGTGGGCACCATTTGCTGCTCCCAGCTCTGTCCCTAGGACCAAGGACCTTGTGCTGATGGGGTGGGTTTTATGCTGCTAATAAAAACCTTCTGTTTCTAGAACCCTTTGTTGAAATTAAACAGACTCTGGTTTGAGAAAATGTAGGACAAAGCTTGGCAACAAGCTGGAGTGGCACAGAATGCTTCAGTTGGGACAGCAAAGCCCTTTTCAGGTTGGAGAAGGCTCTGTGAGTGTTGTTTAGAAAACCCCAGTAGCTCTTTTTTTCATCCTCTCCGTTCCTGCAGTGTCAAAACATCTGCAGAGTTTCATTCCAGATTTGGTAGCAGTGAAGTCTTTTCCCAAGCCAAAGCTCTTGGGCCAAGTTTCAGCCAGGAGGAATTTCTAATGCTGATGTCCAAGCCCTGGAAGGCAGGAGCTGGGAACTGAGCCAGCTGCCTCACCATCAACAGCTGCTCTGCAGAGCCTGCACTTAGATAATGGTTGGGCTCAGGGAATCTGAAAGGTTTTCTCCAACCAAAACAAGTCTATGGTTCTGTGATCCCTTCCTCCTCCCTGGAGGTGTTCAAGGCCAGGTTGGATGGGGCCTTAACCAACCTGCTGTAGTGGAAGGTGTCCCTGCCCGTGGCAGGGGGGTTGGAACTAGATGATCTGCATGGTCACTTCCCACCCAAACCATTCCACGATTCTGTGGCTTGCAGGAATCTGAGCAGTCCCACAGAAGCTGAGGAGCTGGGATGCTGCAGATGTGCTCTGAGCTTGAATGCTGGACTTTTTGTAGGTCCCAGGTGATGGGAAGGCTTCTAGAGGGACCTGGTGCCATGCAGCTGGAAAGATGCCATAGGAAGCATCACCTAAACCCAGCTAGTGCTGCTGGTGCTCCTCCTTCCAGATCAACACTTGTGTAGTGCCAGCTGCTTCCTGGTGCCATTTTACCCTCCCCTTACACAGATGTAGGAAGGCCTCTGGTGATGAGGATTGCTGCCTTTGGGACTTGCCAGCAGAGGGGGTTGGACTGGATGAGCTTTGGAGGTCCCTTCCAGCCCAAACCATTCTATGGTTCTAAAACTTATTTATAAAACCTAAGAATGAATTGCACTAAACATGTCTCAGATTCTTTATACCTCTGTTTGCTGAGTAGGAGCTACACAATTTTTCATGAATACTTGATTTTTGTGGCAGTATTTGTCACCATTTTTCTGTATTCCGTGGGCTGTTGGTATTTATCTCCCTGTGGTTGGTGCAAACACAGTTACAGCAAGGCACAGTTTGTAGAAGCTTTTCATGACAAAGTGATGCTCTCGGCTGAGTTGTTCTGTGGTTCCTTATCATAGACTCATAGGATGCTTTGGGTTGGAAGGGACCTTGAAGATCAGGCAGTTCCAACCCCCCTGCCACGGGCAGGGACACCTCCCACTAGCCCAGATTGCTCGAGGCCTCATCCAGCCTGGCCTTGAACACCTCCTGGGTTTTTAAAGAATTTCTCCCCAATCTGCAGTCTAAATCTGCCTTCCTCAAGCTTCAGTTCAGTCCTGTGTATCCTATCACTACAAGCCCTTGTCAAAACTCCCTCCCCAACTCTCCTGTTAGCCCCCTTCAGGTACTGGAAAGCTGCTCTAAAATCTCCCTGCAGCCTTCTTCAGGCCAAACAGACCTGTACTAGTGGGAGGTGTCCCTGCTTATGGCAGGGGGGTGGAACCAAATGATCCTTGAGGTCCCTTCCAACCTTACCATTCTATGATTCTAACTGTCCCAGCCTGTCCCCATATGGGAGGTTCTCCAGCCCTCTGATCATCTTTGTTGCCTCCTCTGGACCCACTCCAGCAGCTCCATGTCCTTCCTGTATTCAGGGCTCCAGATCTGGATGCAGTACTCCAGGTGAGGTCTCACCAGAGCAGAGCAGAGTGGCAGAATCCCCTCTCTCCATCTGCTGGTGCAGGAGAAGCCATATTCCTTTCCACCTGAGTATTGCCTGTCTATAGAAAAGGCACAGCAGAGGCACAGGAGGTACCAAACTGCCTGGGTGGAGCTGGTTGTGTTGTTACAGTAACCCAAACAACCCTTAATTAAATGTACTCTGGCTGCCCTCAGCCTTACACTCACTTGGAGTGCCGTTTCACCATGGCTTTTGTTTGTTTCAGGGCCGGTGTACCCGAGAGAACTGCAAATATCTTCATCCTCCCCCACACTTAAAAACACAGCTCGAAATCAACGGCCGCAACAACCTGATCCAGCAGAAGACAGCCGCAGCCATGTTCGCGCAGCAGATGCAGTTCATGCTCCCGGGCGCGCAGCTACAACCGATTGTAAGTGGCACCAGCACCTCGGGAACAGCCCAGGCTGGGCAGGATGGGGTTGAGAGCTGTTCCTGTCTGAGCAAAGCAACCATGTGAACAAAAATTGGACTGATCCTCAGTGGGTAAATGGTTGTATTCTGACAAGTGCTGTTCAGTATCTTCATCAGTGCTATAGACAGCAAGATTGAACAAGTTTGCTGATGAAACACCAAGCTGAGTGGTGTGGTCAATATGCCAGAGGAATAGGATGCCATTCAGAGGGTGCTGGACAGGCTGGAGATGCAGAGGATCTCATGAGGTTCAGTAAGGCTAAGTGCAATGTCCTGCACCTGAGTCAGGACAGTCCTGGATATCCATCCAAGCTGGGAGATTATGAGCTTGAGAACAGCCCTGCAGAGAGGGACTTGGGGGTGCTGGTTGGAGAGAAGCTGAGCAGAAGCCAGCAATGGGCACTGGCAGCCCAGAAGGCCAAGGGCAGCTTGGGCTGCATCCAGAGCTGTGTGGGCAGAGATGGAGAGAGGAGATCCTGCCCCTCTGCTCTGCTCTGGGGACACCTCACCTGGAGTACTCAGCAGGGGGTTGGAAATAGATGATCCTTAAGGTCCCTTCCAACCTTACCATTCTATGATTCTACTCTGTCAAGATCTGGGACCCTAGTCCTAGTGATAGGACTGGGGGGAATGGAACAAAGCTAAAAATGGGTAGGTTCAGATTGGATGTTAGGAAGAAGCTCTTCACCATGGCAAGAGTGGTGGTGAGATCCATGGTGGGGAGACTCTGGAAGGGGTTGCCCAGGGAGGTGGTGGAAGCCTCATCCCTGGAGGTGTTTAAGGCCAGGCTGGATGAGGCTCTGGGCAGCCTGATCCAGTGTGAGGTGTCCCTGCCCATGGCAGGGGGGTTAGAACTAGAGGATCCTTGTGGTCCCTTCCAACCCTGACTGATTCTGTGATTCTGTGATTCAACACAAGAAGGACATGGACCTGGACCTGGAGAGGGTGCAGAGGAGGGCCACAAAGATCAGAGGGCTGCAGCACCTTCCCTATGGGGACAGCCTGAGAGAGTTGGGGCCATTCAGCCTCAAGAAAAGAAGGCTCCAGGGAGACCTTAGAGCAGCATTTCAATATCTGAAAGGCAAATACAGGAAGGCTGAGGGGAAACTGCTTAAAAAGCTTTGTGGTGATAGGATGAGGGATAGTGGTCTGGAACTGGAGCAGGGGAGATTAAGGTTGGACATCAGGAGGAAATTTTGCACAATGAGGGTGGTGAAATAGTGGAACAGGTTGCCCAGGGATGTGTCTGAGGCCCCATCCTGGAGACATTCAAGGTCAGACTCAATGTGGCCCCAGGCAGCCTGATCTAGAATCATAGAATGGTCTGGGTTGAAAGGGACCTCCAAAAGCCATCCAGTCCAACCCCCTTTCCAGTAAGCAGGGGCATCCTTAACTGGATCAGGTTAACAAGGTCCAGAGCCTTGTTGAGTGTTCAGCTACCCATCTAGTTGGAGATGTCCCTGCTGCCTGCAGAGGGGTTGGACAAAATGACCTTTAAGGCTTCCTTCCAACCCAGTGCAATGTGTGAATCTGATTCACCTTTCCTCCCTGTTTGCTCACAAATGCCTCAGCCCTGTGCTCAAGCTCAGACAGTTGTCTGTGCTGCACAGATTTTGGACAGCATATTCCAGAGGGATACCTGATGCCATCTTGTCAGGCACTGGGACAGGCTGTTCAGGGAGGTGGTGGAGTCACCATCCTTGGGGGTGTTGCATGGATGTGGCACTTTGGGCCATGGTTTCATGGCTGTGGTGATGTTGGGTTGATGGTTGGGCTCTATCTTAGAGCTCTTTCCTAACTTTAATGATTCTATGATTAGAGTAAGGTCTTCCTCACACAATGATCTGGGGCAGAGGTCATCCTTGGCTTTGGAAGTCCAAGAACTGAGCTCCTCTTGGAGGTCTCACCAGGCAGTCACCCATGAAACAGTGTCCCCCCCTCCATGCTCCTGTTTTGCAAGCTGTGGCTCTCCTCTCCTCTCCTCTGCAAGATTCAGGGCATGGAGTGGGAAGGTCTTGTTTGAGCAGTTAATTCACACACATCCCAGAAGTATGGAATGACTCAGTTCCATGGGATCCTGTGTTGGATTTTGGTCTTGCACTGAGGAGTTCTGTAAAGCTGGATTTGTTCCACACTGGGGCAAGAAGCCACCTGCCTCTCTCTGACTCTGTGGAGTGTACTGGTGGCTTAACACTGGGAAAGGTGGACCCTACCCAGACTAATACTTCATTTATGCCTGCCTGTGAGGCTTGTTTGACAGCATTTGTCCCAGCAGAGCTGTGCTGATGTCACAGCTCTGTAACTTGTTTTTCACACTACTAGCAGGAGAGATTTGCTCCTGCTCAGGTAGGGAGGGAAGCCTGTGGGAGATGAGTGTTTGCAGAGCAGGTAGCTCAGAGAAGCCTTCACTGCCTTTCCCTGGTTTTGAATATCAGTTCAGACAGGTTTTCAGGATGGAGGGCCTTGTTACACCAGGGAGAGCAGGGCTTGTATCTCCTAGGTGGTGTAGCTGGGAGGGGTGATGGCTGTCAGCTGAGTTTGAGTCTGTCACTGTGTGTATTTTAAGAAATGTCAGTGGTCTCCAGGCAGCTCTTCAGTGCTGACAGAAATAAGCTGCACATTTTTAACCAAGAGCTTAATTAGGAATTCTCCATTTAAAACTGGAGCTGAATATCTTTCTGAAGGCAGTGTGCCCTTGATGAGCAGTGCTTGGGTGAGGGTCCTTGTGCTGTGCCACAAAGGAGGTCTGGATAGATCCCTTGGATGAGTTCTTCTAGCTGGAAGGTGTACAAGTGCAAGGTCCTGCACCCAGACCAGGGCAGTCCCAAGCACAAATCCAGGCTGGGTGAGGAGTGGCTCAAGAGCAGTGTGAAGAAGAAGGCCTTGGGGGGTGTCAGTTGGTGCCAAAGTGCCCAGGAGCCAGCACTGGTCACTGGCAGCCCAGAGGCAGCTGTGTGCTGGCTGCGGGCAGAGCAGGCAGAGCAGCAGCACAGGGAGGGGATTCTGCCCCTCTGCTCTGATCAGACCTCACCTGCAGCACTGCCTCCAGTGCTGGGGAACACAGCACAAGAAGGACATGGAGCTGTGGATTGAGTCCAGAGGAGGCCACAAAGATGATCAGAGGGCTGCAGAACCTCTGCTTTGGGGACAGGCTGAGAGAGTTGGGGCTGTTCAGCCTGGAGAAGGGAAGGCTCTGGGGAGACCTTAGAGCAGCCTTGCAGTACCTGAAGGAGGCTCCAGGAGAGCAGGGGAGGGACTTTTGACAAGGGCTGGGGGGTGAGGGACAATGGCTTTGAGCTGGAAGAGGGGAGATTGAGGAAGAAATTCTTGAGAAGTGAGAGTGGTGAGACACTGGCACAGATTGCCCAGGGAGGATGGATATGTTCAATCCTGGAAGCTTTCAAGGCCTAGTTAGATGAGACCTTGAGCAACCTGGCTAGTGGGAGGTATCCCTGCCCATGGCAGGGGGGTTGGAACTGGCTGAGCTTTAAGGTCTCTTCCAAACTAAACCATTCTCTGAATCTCTGAAAGTCTCTGAACCAGCCTGCACCTGCCCTTCAGGAGTCCTACCTACAGCACCTCTGCCCAAATGGGCACAGGCTCAGTATCTGTCCCCTGGCTTTGAAAGGCTTAGGTGTCTCTGGTTAATCCTCACAAGAAACTGGTGAAGAGTTTATCCTTGTTGGAGGCTGTTGTGCAGTTTGGTGTAAGATCTTGTGATGGAGCTGTGTGCCAGGGGGCAAAGGTGGCCACCATCCCCTACCTGGTGCTGCTCTGCAGCCATTCTGAGGCAGCTCCTTGGTCTGCTGTGTGTGCAACAGCTTTAGCTCCACTCTGCCATGGAAGCTAGGAAAATACTGCTTATCCTGCCCATTTGGAAGATGGAAAAGTGAGGCAGGAGAGAAAATGAGCCACAAAGTCTTCAGCTGTTCTGTGCCTTAGCTGGAGTCTGCTGTAATCATAGAATCATAGAATGGTAAGGTTGGAAGGGACCTCAAAGCTCATCTAGTTCCAACCCCCTGCCATAGGCAGGGACACCTCCCACTAGTACNTTTTGTGGCGCACATCAGCAGGAGAGCCTCAGTTCTCACAGAGTGGTAGCACTGCTATCCTAGCCCTGGACCAAAAGCAAACTTTACCTGTTTGGGATTTTCCTCTGTGGGCAGTTCACAGTAGTCTCTCTTTGCTTGGCTATTCAAAACATCTTTGGGATTTCCTCTTTGGAAAATTTCTCATCTTCCCATTTTGCAACCTTGCAGGTCCAGTTCACTCCTGCAGTTTCACTCCTGCCTTTTAAATTACCTGGGAGAATGAATGTATGAGTTTGTCTGGTTAGTGCTCTCATTTCAGAGGTAACCTTATCTGATGAGAAAAGTCCCTGGTTTCTAAATTGTGCCATGAGGGAGACATGAGCAAAGAAGAAAAGTCAAAATGTGTTCTGCAGTGACTGCTCCCTTCCTGCTTTCCCACACTTTGCTCAGAGCAGATGAGCTCTTGGTCTAATTCCTGTTGCCTGACTTGCTCCACACCAATTTCAGGACAAACAAGAGATTGCTCTTTTAACTGCCTTTGATTTCCCCAAGATGCTGCCAGTGGAAGCAGGCTCTGAGATTTATTTTCTCTCTCTCAAAATGATAAGGGTGGGGCCTCCTTCTCCCTACAGCTGAAATTCTTCAAAGCAGAAAGTATTATATCAGATGCAGCAGCAGAACAAATCCCATGTGATCAGAAAGCTGATCAACGGGATGCCTGCTTAATTGGGATGCTTGCCAGGGAGGAGATTTGGAGCTGCTGTGCTTAATAGCTCCAAACAATAGCTGAGTGCTTAGGCATTTGAAAGTGCATTTTCACCACCAAAGCTACCATGAAAAAAAAAAAAAAGCAATCAGAAAACCAACAACAGAACAACCAACCTTAAAAAACCCCAAAATAAACAACCCAAACCAACAAAGAACAAAAAAACCAAAACACAAACCAAACAAAAATAAAACCCAACCAAAAAGAACTGAACCAAACAGAAAACCAAACCAAGCAATCCAAACAAACAAAACAAAACAAAAAAAAACAACCCCAGAAAAGCCACCAAACAAACAGAAGGGCAAAATAAGCAGAAAGGCAATGAAGCTGGGGAGGGGTCTGGAGAACAGGGCTGGGGAGGAGCAGCTGAGGGAGCTGGGGGTGTGCAGTGTGGAGAAGAGGAGGCTGAGAGCAGAGCTCATTGCTCTCTACAGCTCCCTGAAGGTGAGGTGGGACTTGAGCTCTTCTCCCTTGTATAAGCTGATAGAATGAGAGGAAATGGCCTAGAATTGTGCCAGCGGAGGTTTAGGTTTGACATGAGGAGAAATGTCTTTGGTGCAAGAGTGGTGAGGGATTGGCACAGGCTGCCTAGGGAGGTGGTGGAGTCATCAGCCATGGAGATGTTCAAGCCCCATGTGGCCATGGCACTTTGGGCCCTGGTTTGATGACCATGGTGCTGTTGGGTTGATGGTTGGACTGAAATTTTAAAGAGCTTTTCCAACCTTAGTAATTCTGTGATTCTCTGGGGGAAAAAAACCCCACAAATAACTTCCACCCAACAGTGAAAAAACCCAACCCCATAACAGCACCAAGCATAGCAACTTTTCATCCTGCTTCTTAAAATGCCCTTGAATGTGTCTCTCTGCAAGCTGGCATCTCAACATTCACTGCCAGATCTTCTTGCACCACCACTGCAGTCCAGCAAGAGCTGCTCTTCCCCTCAAAGCATGAGCCAAGCTCCTGCTGCTGGCTGTGTAGTGAAGAACCCATCCCAGGTGGGCTGCCTGCAGCAGGCTGCTCACAGGAGCCTGCTAGGTGTGAATTAATGGTCACTAGCAGAAGCTTCTTCCTCTCAACTCTCTTGGTGTTGCTGCTAACCACTGGTGCAAAGCTGAGGATCACATCAAGGTTTGGTGCTCCTGATGCAGTTCTAAGCAGGCTGCTTCTCACAGCTCTTCAGAACAAGTCAGGCAAGGACAAGGAGCCTGGGGGGTTTGTTTGGGAGAGAGCAGGAAAGTGCCAAGTAGAAAGGTGTTAGTGGAGCTGTGACTTCTGAAAGCCCAAAGTGACCTTGGCTGCTGGCTTTGGTTGAGCTGTGCTGGAAGCCCTCTGGGCTGGTTTTGCCCTTGTCTCTGTTACACAGCACAGAAGTCAGGTTGAAGGTGGATGGAGCTGAGCTTTGGCATCCATACAGGAAGCTGCTTTCATCAGTCCTCGTTGGAAGGGACCTCTGAAGATCTTCTACCCCCCTGCCAGAGCAGGATCACCCAGGACAGGTCACACAGGAAGACATCCAGGCAGGTTTTGAATGTCCTCAAAAAAGGAGACTCCACAACTTCTCTGAGCAGCCTGCTCCAGGTCTCTCATCCTCACAGTGAAAAAGCTTTTCCTTATGTTTGTGGAACCTCCTGCTCCAGCTTGCTCTGTGTGTGCCAAAGCAGGACCACCAAAAAAGTGCTGCACCTTGAGCTTGATCCCCACCTTCTCCATCCTGCTTTATCCTTTTGCTGCAGTGCAAGGGCAGACTTTTGGAGCTGGTCATGGAGCTGGCTCAGCACAGGCTCCCAGCTGACCTGCATGGTGCTGCCCTGGTAGCTGTGTCTGAGCAGGCAGTTGGATGGAGCACAGCAACATGGACGCTGCTGCCTCCACTCCTGCTCTGCAGCTGCCTCTGCTGCTGCCCTGGGAACTTGCTTCCTCTCTTCTTCTTTTCAAGCCCTTCATCTTTTCTTCCTCTGAAGGTCTTTGCAGCCAGCACTGCTTGTACAGCTCTGAGTCACCCATGCCCCTGAAGTCACCCAGACTTTTAACCCAGCCCTGTGTCCCACCCTGGGCAGTGAGACCCTGCTGCCACCCCTCAGTGCTCGTGGAGGGGGTGAAACACATAGTGAGCAACTTGTTGGCCAGTGATGCTTGGAACAAGTGCTGGAGCAGATTTCAGCAGGTGTTTGGGGCATGTGTGTGCTCCATGTAGCAAAAACCTGATCTAGATATCTCAGCCTCTAGTCAAGGGCAGACTGGGAGTGAACAAACACTCTGGCCCACCTAGGATCTGGTGTGTGCCAAGAGACAGTGCTGTGAGGCATCAACACCTGACTTTAACACTACAACAGCTCACAAATGAGGTGTCTTTTGAGTCAGGAGTGTGTCTTTGTGGTCTGACTGGAGGAAGCAAGCATCTGTAAACTCAATCACAGGAAGTTCCATCTCACCATGAGGAAAAACTTTGACACTGTGAGGGTGCTGGAGCCCTGGAGCAGGCTGCCCAGAGAGGTTGTGGAGCCTCCTTCTCTGGAGATCTTCCAAACCCACCTGGGTGCTTTCCTGTGTGACCTGTCTTGGGTGATCCTGCTCTGTGAGGGGTTGGACAGGATGATCTCTGGAGGTCCCTTCTAAGCCCTACCACTCTCTGACTCTCTGTGGTGGTAGGGAACTGCATGCTTTGCCCAGTGGGGTTGGCTCCTGTGTGCTCAGCCTTCATGCTTTTACAGCCAGTGCAGTTGCACTGGAGTGGAAGAGAGGTTTTCTCCTCTCTCTGAACAGCAGCAATTGTGTTTTCAATATCAGGGTCTTCAGCCTTGTCACTACAAGATCTTTATCTTCTGTGTGGCTGTCACCAGGCTAATAAAAGCTGCCACTGCTTTCTGTGTAGCTGCTTAGCAGTGAGCTGCTTCCCCTCCTTCAGGCCATCAACACCTCTGTATTTATAGCAGGTCTCTCATTTTTAGGCTCTGAGTTAACTCAGAATCCACACTTCCCATCCACAGTGCTTGTGTTCCATGGAACACCAGGCTGTCCTCTGCCTTCCTCTTCACACCCACTCTTTATTTCACAGAATCACAGAATCATTGAGGCTGGAACAGACCTCTGAGATCATCAAGTCCAGCCTATACCCTAACACCACACACAGCTAAACCATGCCACCAAGTGCCACATCCAATCTTTTCTTAAAGACCACCAGGGATGGTGACTCCACCACCTCCCTGGGCAGCCCATTCCAGTGCCCAATCAGCTTTCCATGAGGAAGTGCTTCCTAACATCCAACCTAAACCTCCCCTGGCACAGCTTCAGGCCATGCCCTCTTGTCCTGTCACCGTCCCTGGAGGTGTTCAAGGCAGGTTTGGACGTGGCACTTGGTGCCATGGTCTAGTCTTGAGGTCTGTGGTAGTGGGTTGGACTTGATGATCTTTGAGGTCTCTTCCAACCTTGCTATACTGTGATACTGTGAAGTTGTCTAGGAGCAGAGCCAGACCCCCACCTGACTACAGCTTCACTTCAGGTAGTTGTAGAGAGTGCTAAGGTCCCCTCTAAGCCTCTCTGCTGCAAGCTGAACACCCCCAGCTCCCTCAGTGTCTCCTCATCAGACCTTCCCTCCAGCCCCCTCACCAGTGTTATCACTAGAGCTAGCACAATTTCTGCTAAGCCACTGCAGCTTCCAGTTTGTCATCCAAATCAGCTGCTCCAGGACTGTCACTGCTGGTGGGAACAAATGCCCCTTCCTGGGGCAGTCTTTTCTCTTTGCTCACACCTTCAAACCAGTGTCTCCCATGCTGAGGGTCTGTGAGGCCTTGTGTTCTCACCACAACCATTTCAGGTTGGTGTTTTTCGTTCTTACAATCGTTTTAATACTCAGGAAGCCAGTCCTGTGAGCTGCTACCAGAGCCTGAATCCCTCTGCTGCTGCACTGTGAGCTGTTTCTGTCTGACCAGGGGTCACCTGCAGAACCTGCCTATGCCACAGGAGCAAGGACCCCCCAGCACAAGAAGGCTTTCCTTGGACAGCTGTGCTTTGTCCTTCCCACTCCTGTCTTAACCTCTTTTAATTCCAAAGATGCAAGCAGGAAATGTCACCAGCTTGGTGTGTGCTGGGCTGGTGCTTCAGTGTTGCAAGCTGCAGCTCTTGAAAGAAACACAAACATCATCCTGGCTCAGGGAGGAGGAGGAGACATTTGATTTCTCAACACAAACCCATCCTCTGCCTGCAGAAAGTGCTAACCATTCCCAGGAGCTGCCTTCAGTTGAGATCAGTTGGATTCTCAATGTGCTTTCTCTCTCCACAGACGTTAGGTACAAGAGCAGCTCTCCTGGCAGCAGGGCAGGACACAGCAGAACTTTTGCCTTCTACCCAGTACTGAGCAGGCACAGGGAAACTGTACAAAGGCTGATAGTGCCAGGATGAGGCACAGTGGCCTTGAGCTGGAAGAGGGGAAACTGAGAGTGGAGATGAGGAAGAAATTCTTTAGAGTGAGGGTGGTGAGACACTGGCACAGGTTGCCCAGGGAGGTTGTGGAGCACAGAATCACCCAACGTGATCAAAGATCACGTTGGGTGATTCTGTGCTCCATAACCTCCCTGGAAGTGTTCAGGACCAGGTTGGATGAGACTTTGAGCAAGCTGTGCTGGTGGGAGCTGTCCCTGCCCATGGCAGGGCGTTGGAACTGGATGATGTTGAGGGTCTCTTCCAACCTAAAGGATTCTATGATTCTGTGAAGGAAGCCTTCTCAGGAGGAGAGCAGGGGTAAGTGGTGATACTTTCAGTCCCTCTATTGTGCCCTAAAGCAGCACCAGCAGCTAAGTTGAGACTGGAGATTTTTTCCTTTGCAGTCATAACATTGATCTGTCAGGTCTCCTGACTGGCTGCAGTCACAAGGAGTGAATGGGAGGCATGCTGAGCAGAGGAAAAATTGCAGTTGGGTTCTGGCTGCAGGAAGGAAACTTGCTCAAATTCCCTCGGGACAGGCCTGGCACTTGGGACCTGCACAGACGTAAAGGGAGGAGATATTTGGCTGGCAGCGTCTTTGTTACTGGTACTGATGCCTGAGCCAGACTGGATTTCCCCATCCAAGACAGGCAGCCAGGGCTGGCAGTGAGCTCAGCTCATCTTTTCCCCTCATCAGCCACAATAAATACAGAGCTCCCTGGTGCCAGCTCTCAAAGGAGCAGTTCTCAAGAGTGCTTAGCACACTTCAGGCTCCAACCGCCAGTGCTTGGAGGTTGAATGTGTTGAGTGAGGTCTGTTGGTTCTCTGGCGGTGCCACTGCTGGCTGCTGAGTGCCAGGCTCCTGCCTGTGGGCAGGGTGTGGAGCAGAACTGTCACTTTCAATCAGCAGCAGCAGCGGGCACAGGGTTCAAGCGGGCAGGAGAAGCTGTTGTGAAACCTTGGGAGAGCAGCAGCAGATGCCAGGCGTGGAAATGGGTGAGCAGCCAGCAGCAGTGATAAAAAACCCATCCTGCTCCATCACACATCCCTCTGAGGACCTCCAGCAGCACAAGTGGGTCATAGTTGTCAGTTGTTCCTCACAGGCAGCTCTCCTCCCCTTGCTTCAGCTTGGGTTCAGCTCTCTTACCCCTTGCCAGTTGCCCCACTGAGGGGAGAGACTGCTTTTGGGGAGTGGCCTTGGGATCATCCAGTTCCAACACCTCCCACTAGTCCAGATTGCTCAAGGCCTCATCCAGCCTGCCCTTCAGCACCTCCAGGGAGGGGACATCCGCAGCCTGTGCCGGTGTCTCACCACCCGCACTGGAAAGAATTTCTTTCTCATCTCCAGTCTCAAGTTCCCCTCTTCCAGCCCAAAGCTATTGTCCCTCATTCTATCACTCCCAGCCCTTGTCAAAAGTCCTTCCCGGCTCTCCTGCAGCCCCCTTCAGGTACTGGAAGGCTGCTCTAAGGACTCCCCAGAGCCTTCTCCAGGCTGAAGAGCCCCAGATCTCTCAGCCTGTCTCCACAGGGGAGGTTCTCCAGCCCTCTGATCATCTTCATAACCTCCTCTTGACCTGCTCCAACACTTCAATGTCCTTCTTAGATGGGGTTGTGTGTGAGGGAGCAAGGTTGCCTCTCAGTGTCTAGTGGCTTGGGTGGAGAGGCTGCTGTATCATCTCTTCATGAACGTTTCTCATCCCTTCCCAGTGCTCTCTGGTGACTTCACTCACCGTGAGGCATCACAAACCCCCAGTGTTTCTCTCTGGCTGCACTGATGCCCTGGCATCCTGTACTTGAGCAGTGAGAGGAACACAGAACCACAGTATGGCAGGGAATGGAAGGGACCTCCAGAGATTGAGTCCAACCCTTCTGCCAAGGCAGGTTTACCTAGGGGAGGTCACACAGGGACACTCCAGGTGGGTTTTCAGTGTCACCAGAGAGAGAGACTCCACCACCTCTCTGGGCAGCCTGCTCCAGGGCTCTGTCATCATCAAAGAAGTTCCTCCTCATGCTTAGATGTAACCTTTTACATTCTAGTTTATGCCCATTACCTCTTGTCCCATCACTGGCCAGCACTGAACAAAGCCTGATCCTGTCCTCCTGATGCCCAGCCTTGAAGTATTGATCAGCACTGACAAGATCCCCCTTGGGCTGCTCTTTCCCAGATTGAAAAAATGCAATTCTCACAGCCTCTCACAGATTCACAGGTTGCATTGGGTTGGAAGGAACCCTCAAAGATCATCTTGTCCAACCCCTCTGCAGGCAGTAGGGACATCTCCAGCTGCATCAGACTGCCCAGGGCCACAGTGAGTGAGATGTTCCAGTCCCCTTAGCATCTTTGTAGCCCTTTCCCTATACCCTCTCCAGCAAGTCCCTGTCCTCTTTGAACCAGGGAGCCCAGAACTGGACACAATACTCCAGGTATGGCCTCAACCAGGGCAGAGTAGAGGGGGAGGAGATCCTCCTTTGCTCTGCTTGCCAGACTTCTTGTTTCACCCCAGGATGCTATTGGCCTTCTTGGCCAGAAGGGCACATTGCTGGCTCATGCTCATGCTGTTGTCCATCAGGATTCTCCTCTTGGTTTCAGAAACCAGCTAGGTCCTTAGGCTGGCTTGTGGTCATGTTCAAGCCCAGGCAGGTGAAGCCTGCCTTGAAAGATCTCCTGACATTTTGGTGTGTGAGCCACACCTGCTCCCTCAGGATCATAGAATCATAGAATGGTAAGGTTGGAAGGGACCTCAAAGATCATCTAGTTCCAACCCCCTGCCATAGGCATAGGATGTCCAGGGCTCCTGCTCTATTGGGTGCTGGAAAAACAGCACACACCTACAAGTCACACTGGCTGCAAGGTTTGGGCTGCAGTGGGTACACACAGCAAGTGCTGGCAGCATTCTGGCCCCCACAGCATAACTGTACAGGTTGGCCAAGCTGGAGAAGCTCTACAAAATCCCATTTACAGTGGGAAAGGTGGCAGAAGTTCAGCAGATGCCACTCTAATTGGTGGTGCTCACACAAAAGAAAACAGTCTAATGGATGCTGCCTTCTCGCTGAAGTGCTCAGGGAGTCACAGCCTTTGAAGAGCCTTGAAAAGCTTTCCCAGCAGCAAAATGTGTGGAATGTCTGGAAGTCACAGAGATTGAAAGAGAGAAGAAAATGATTCAATAAAGAGCCCTGGACTGGAGGATGTCTGGGTTTAATGGTTAAAGGCTCCCATCAGCTGAAACAGGACTCGACTCAGGCTCAAATGAAAGAAAATGTGAAAGCCCTCCCAGAAAGAGGATTATTTGGTTCTGCTACACTTACAGCACCCAGCACTGCTAATTCAGGAGGCTGTGTCTCCTCCTTGAGGAGGGGAAAGTGAGATGTGTGCTGGCAGTGACCTGTCATCCCCTTTCCCATCAGCTCAGAAGCTGCTTGCTGTCACTCTGACCTGAGGAAGGCAGCATCATTAAGGAAAAGATAGGTTAGGACAGCCTGGCTGGTGTCACTCTGGGCTAGCTTCTTCCTGCTGGCAACAGGCAAAGTGTTCTCTAGCAGATGAAAGCACTGGGATGAAGGTGCTGTGGAGAAACACACTGCCCATGTATTGCTCCTTCTAGAAGCCCCCAGGACTAGAAGCACCAACATGAAAGCAAGGAAGGGATGATTCCTGTGGCCAGAAAACAGCCCCAGGCATAGAATCACCCAGATTGGAAGGGACCTCTAAAGGTCATTTAGTCCAGTCCCCCTGCAGTCAGTAGGGACATCAGGTCTCCAAGTCTTGTGGAGCCTCACCTTGAATATCTCCAGAGATGGAGCCTCAGCTGCCTCTTTAGCCAACTTGTTCCAATGCTCCAGCACCCTCATTGTAAGCACACTTCACTTTCTCTCTACAGCTCCCTGAAAGGAGGTTGCAGTGAGGTGGAAGTTAGGCTCTTCTCCCTTGGGTCAGCTGATGGAAGGAGAGGAAATGACCTGAAACTGTGCCAGGGGAGGGTTAGGTTGGAATCTCTTGAGGCAGCCCAGGATCTGGTTGGCTCTCTGGGCTGCAAGTGCACAGTGGTGGCTCATGGTGAGCTTCTGGTCCAGCAGCACCCCCAGGGCTGCTCTCAAGCCATCATCTAACTGTTGGACTGTACCTTAGCCACACTAGCCATGAAACCATGGAGCTCAGCACAAGCTGAGGGGCCATTCAAGCATGCAGCTGTGGAGCTACCTGCACCCAGGTCCTGAAGCTGCAGCTTACCTTGAGGTCTCTACAGCATTGTGGTGTAGACATTTTAGAAGCTGAGGCATTTATCTGGGAATGAGAAACCTGTTTTTAATTTGGATCTGCCCTAATTGCTGGCATGAAATCCTTAATTGTGTCATTAAACTATAAAGATGATCAATATGCTTTGATCTGACAAATAAAGCTGCCTTGTGTTTGGAGTGAGTCACCAATCTGTGAGTCAGAAAGTGAAAGGATTGCAAGTAAATGGTGATAAATGACTAGATTGGAGAGCACAGCATTTTGATGCTGCTAATCAAGTTGTCTAAAAGGATTGAAGTGATGCAAGGCCTAGATGGGTAATCCAAGACAGAGTTTTTTACCTGATGTTTTTTTTTTCTTTTTCCAGACAGATGTTTTTAACTAATATTTTGGTTTTATTCCTTTTTCTCTCCGCAGACAACATTTCCTGTGACTCCATCGCTTGCAACAAGCCCCACGATGGCTTTTAGTCCTTACCTGAGTCATGTTTCTCCTGGGATGGGCTTGGTTCCTGCAGAGCTTTTACCAAATACTCCTGTCCTGGTTTCTGGGAACCCCACTGTTACAGTACCAGGAGGCTCTGCTGGGCAGAAACTGATGCGTACGGACAAACTGGAGGTATTTGGACATCTGCTACCATACTGCTGATGAGAATAAACAAGACACACTCCCAGCTGTTGCTCTCTGCTAGAATGACCTGGTGCAGCACAGTGCAGAGTTAAACTTGCAGCTTTCCTAACACAGAGCTGCTGCTCATGGCTTGAGTTGACTCTCATGAGTGGCCTGATCCCAAATCCTTGCAAGTCACTGGAAATTGGGGGAGTCCTCACTTTATTTCAGTGGGTGTTAATGCAGGGCTGGGGTTGCTGTTTGCTGTGTGTGGTCTGCCACATAAAAAAAAAAATGCAAGTAGGTGGCTCACTGAGCTGAGTGGGAGATGCTTTGGAAGTAACAGGCACTTCACTTGTCTAGAGATGGGCTTTTTGAGAAAGCTTTAAGTGTTGCATTGTTGAGAGTGGTGAGTATGGGGTGCTGGAAAATGTCTCCTCCGTCCCACAGTTAGCTGGGACGTGTTGAAGGAGTTGTATATGTCTTTCAAACCCTAAGCAGAGGCTCTGCAGGAGATAAGGGCTGAGGACCCAAATTCAGGGGGCCCTGCAGGTGTAAATTACAAGCCAGGAAGGCAGAGGGGAAGGTGTAATTTCAGTACACCTTGGTTTGTCTGATGTGCTTTCCAGTGCTTTGCTGACATCTCTCTTGCCCCATGCTAAGTCCCATGGTACGTGACCTGCACCACCAGCTAGAGGCCTCAGCAGTTTCTCTCAGTTTCTCAGACAGGGAAACCTTGCAGATCCACTTTGTGAGACCTTTCCTCTGCCTTTGATGCTTCAGTGCTCATAACTCACAGGGATCTGCAAGGCCTTGCAATTGTGGCAACACCTCATGAACGCGTCGAGGCGTGATCAAGTGTGCTGTCATATAATGCCAGGCTGGGGGGTTTATTGTGGATGGCAGTGGCATTGTTTATGGGAAGGAAGCTCCTTGCACTTAAGGAAAGGTGCTTGCTGTAAATAACAGCAGCATGCAACACTTAGAATTAAATGTCCTGCACCCTAAGGTGTGCTCTGTAACGAATCCATAATCCAGGTGAGACACAAAGGGCAGAGCCGTTAACATTTAAGCTTTAGAGGCAGGGGAGGAAATCTTGAGCACCAAAAGTTTGGCCAAAACACCATTGACTTCCTGGAGTCACTTTTCAATTATGCACAAATTCTGCACTTCACCTCCATTTGTTAATTGGCCTTGGTAAGGCTGTGGGGAGGTTTTCACCCCCTGAACCAGCTGTTGAGTAGCATCGGTTGCCTCTGTGACCAGTGAGCAAGGATGTAGCACCCCCATCCCCCACCACCACGTGGCTTAACGTGGCCAGCCTGAACTGCTGCTACTGCCTGTTGCAAATGCTGAATGCAGAGTCAGTTGATTGTTGTGCTCAACAATGTGACTTTCTTTTAAGGTTTGTCGAGAGTTTCAGCGTGGAAATTGCACACGTGGTGAGAACGATTGCCGCTATGCTCACCCCATAGATATTGCAATGATAGACACAAATGAAAATACTGTTACAGTTTGCATGGATTACATCAAAGGTCGCTGCTCTAGGGAGAAATGCAAGTACTTTCATCCCCCTGCACACCTGCAAGCCAAAATCAAGGCAGCTCAACACCAGGTGAACCAGACAGCTGCAGCTGCAATGGTGAGTAGAGCTCTTCTCAAGCTGTCTTTCAGTCGTCGCCGAGAGGTTTCACCTGTGCCCGCCCATCTGGCCTTTGTGGGAAAGTAGAGTGCTTGGTAAATGACTGGCTAGAGAGCATGTGCCATGCTCATCCCATCTTGTCAGACTTCCCCTGTGTCCACCACAGCATGAAGCCTTCAGAGGCACAGTGCATCTGGCCAGGTAGGGACCTGATGGGTGAGTCCAGTGGTTTTCGGACAGGGCTTCACGAGGTGACCCGAACACAAGCACAGCAGTACCTTCCCTGGCTGTGTCATAGGTGTCAGCCTAGCTCCTTCAGCAGACAGCCATAGCAAAGGCTGCCCATCCCATAATACATCCTTTGCAGGGAGATGCTGACCTGTTGAAGTCAGGAGCAAAATTTCACAGAATCACAGCATCACAGAATGTCAGGGACCTCCAAAGCTCAGCCAGTCCAAGCCCCGCTGCCAGAGCAGCATCACCCAGAGCAGATCACACAGGAACACATCCAGTCAGGTCTTGAATATCTCCAGAGAGGGAGACTCCACAACCCCCCTGGGCAGCCTGTTCAAGAGTTCTGTAACCCTCACAGGGAAAGAATTCCTCCTCATGTTTCCATGGCACTTCCTATGCCTCAGCTTCCACCATTGCCTCTTGTCCTGTCATTGAGCATCACCCAGCAGAGCCTGGCTCCAGCCTCCTGGCACTCACCCTGCACATCTCTATCAACATTGATGAGGTCACCTCTCAGTCTCTTCTTTTCCAGGTTGCAGAGCCCCAGCTTCCTCAGGCTCTCCTTGTAGCAGAGATGTTCCATTCTCGTCATCATCTCTGTGGCTCTGCACTGAACTCTCTCCATCAGTTCTCTGTCCCTCTTGAACTGGGGGGCCCAGAACTGGACACAGTACTGCAGATGAGGCCTCACCAGGGCAGAGTAGAGGGTCAGGAGAACCTCTCTGACCTACTAACCACAGCCCTTTTAGTACACCCCAGAATGGCATTGGCCCTCCTGGCCACTGACTTAAAGGCAGAGAGACCACTTGTTCAAGCCTGGCAGACTCATGCCTGATGCCTTTGCTAAGGCTCAATGAAATGCCAAAACTCAGCCCTAGGCTGCTGTTCTGACCCATTTGACACTCTGGACCTGGTAGAGAAGGTCCTACCTGCACTGGATTTGAGTTGTGACTTCTGCTGCTTAGGATCTTAAAGGAAGACTGAGCAGATCAACTTCCTAGCTGGAGCAGATGTTTGCCATTCTGTTGAGTTGGGTTCTAGTGATGAGAGAGCTGAGGTGGGCAAGCCTGGGGAGGGAAGGAGAGGCCCAGGGGAATCTTTCCCATGTCAATTCAAGAGAGATGTTGAGGTGCTGGAATGTGTCCAGAGAAGGGCACCAAGGCTGGTGAGGGGCCTGGAGCACAGCCCTGTGAGGAGAGGCTGAGGGAGCTGGGGGTGTGCAGCCTGCAGAAGAGGAGGTTCAGGGCAGACCTCATTGCTCTCTACAGCTACCTGAAGGGAGGTTGTAGCCAGCTGGGGCTGGGCTCTTCTGCCAGGCAACCAGCAACAGAACGAGGGGACACAGCCTCAAGTTGTGCCAGGGGAGGTCTAGGCTGGATGTTAGGAGGAAGTTGTTGCCAGAGAGAGTGATTGGCATTGGGATGGGCTGCCCAGGGAGGTGGTGGAGTCCCCATCCCTGGGGGTGTTGAAGCAAAGCCTGGATGGGGCACTTAGTGCCATGGTCTGGTTGATTGGCTAGGGCTGGGTGCTAGGTTGGGCTGGGTGAGCTTGGAGGTCTCTTCCAACCTGCTTGATTCTGTGATTCTAAGATTCTATAAATTCCTGATGGGGGCTGTAAAGAAGATGGAAGCAGACTCCTCTCTGTGCTGCACAGTGAAAGGACAAGAGGCAGTGTGCACAATTCAAAATTCAGGAAATTCCCATTAAACACAAGACCAAAAACTTCTTTACCATGAAACACTGTAGGAGGATGCTCCTTCCTTGGAGATCCCCAGAACCAACCTGGACACAGTTGTGAGCAAGCTGCTTGGGTTGCCCCTGCTTGGAGCAGGGTGTTGCTCTCCTCTGTTGGGTGATGTTTTTACATTCTGATTATTTTTTTTATAACTTGATTTTTTTTAACTTTTTTTTTTTTTTTAATTTAATTTAATTTAATTTAGAAGTGTATCAAACATTTTCTGAATCCTTTTTGTTTGGGGTTCTTTTTGTTATTAAGGACACTAAAAGAGGTTGCTTTTCATTCCTAGTGAAATGTAGGGCAAACCCAGGATGATTTAGGGCAAACCCAGGATGTTTTAACACAAACCCAGGATGATTTAACACAAACTCAGGATTATTTAACACAAAACCAGGACAATTTAACACAAACCCAAGATGATTTAACACAAAACCATGATAATTTATCACGAACTCAAGATGATTTGACACAAACCCAGGATGATTTAATACAAACCCAGGATAATTTATCACAAAACCAGGATGTTTTAACACAAACTCAGGATGATTTAACACAAAAACAGGATGATTTAGCACAACCCAGAATGATTTAGCACCGACCCAGAACGATTTAGCACAGACCCCAGAACAGTTTAGCACAGGCCCAGAACAATTTAGCACAACCCAGAATGATTTAGCACCGACCCAGAACGATTTAGCACAGACCCCAGAACGATTCAGCACCGACCCAGAACAATTTAGCACAACCCAGAATGATTTAGCACCGACCCAGAACGATTTAGCACAGGCCCAGGGTGGTTCTAGAACTTAACCACTTGTCCTCTTTCTAATATCAGTATTACCTAGAATGCAATCTGGGGAACCAGTTTACCCTGCAGTCTTTATTTGTCCTGCAGAGTTCACTTATTACATTTCTTGCCATTTTTATTATTGCTGAAGATAGAGCCCCCCTGATCTGTTGAAAAAGAACCTTCTGAAGTGAAATTCTTGTCTTTTGCATCATAGAATCTTTATTTTTTTCACTAATTATTTAGGACACTGCTACTTAACCAAAGCCAGTGCATGTTTTATTCATGCTGCTGGCTCCTCTTAAAACTGTAATTAACCTTATTTGTATGCTGTTAACCAGGACCTTTAAAATATTTATTGATGGCTTGTTGCATCACCCTGGCTACCAAAACAGCTTCCATTATTCATTGCCTTTTCAAGGTTTGATGCATTTACTCTACCTGTTGATGGATAAGACTCTCATAAAATGGAGAATGGTGCCCAGGGTTCTTGGACTAAAAAAACCTCCCCTATGCCAGACAAATGGGTGTACCTTCTAAAAGAGATTTGGAATGACTTCAGATCTAAACTCAGCAAATACTTCTGAGGAGCCCAATCCTGCAGTTACCTGACATGCATAAGAGGTAGCTTCTCTCACTCCTGCCTGGCTGAAGTCAGTGCAGCACAGTCAGGGGACCTGGCTCAGGCTCAGCAGCCAGTTCAGAGTGGCACTTAAGCATGTGCTTCAACCTCTGTCCTTCACCAGTGGTCCTTCCCATGCCACAAGTGCTCCTGCTGGCCTCTGCATGACCTGTAGCTGCAGAATGAGGGCTGAAACCCAGCACAAGTCCACTCGCAGCTGCTTAATCATCCCCGAGTGCTCCTGGCCTGCTGTTGCAGCTGCAGCGGAGATGACATCTCTTTGCTTTAAAACTCAGCCATGCAAAGCAGCTGGGCAGCCCCTGGAGCAAGCAGGCAAGGCAGGCAGGCAGCTGCTGTGCCACCCCACGTTGTGCATGCCTCGTCTCTTTACTCTGTTGGATAATGCATTCACCTTTTTTTTTTTTCTTTTCTTTTTTTTTTTTTTTTTTTCTCTTCTCTTGGTCTCCCCAATACGTTGCTCTCTTGACACACCTCTGCTTGCTGTTCTGTTTCTGTGCTTGACTCCCCCCTCCCTGGCCCATTGCCATCATGTGCTCGCTGCCTGCTAATTAAGACTCAGCCAGCTGTCAGATCACTGAAGCGACCGCTCGAGGCAACCTCTGACCTGGTACTTGGACCTTTCACCTTCTCGCTTTGCACGTAACCATCTTAGTCTGCATGAAAGCCTTCTGCACTTGATCTTGTGGTGTTAGTGCCCAGGGGAGACTGCCCATCCCAGCCAGAAACGTTGCACTGTGCCTTCAGACATGCCAGTCCTGCACCATTAACCTCCTGAGACCTCGCCTCTGGGCTACTGCGTCCTGCTCTGGAGCACTCAATGTAGGAAGGATGTGGACCTGATGGAGCAGGNGTGATTGAGCTTTGCCTCCTGAAGCTTGGATGTGTTTTAGAGGCAGAGAATAATCCGAGGGGGAGGCAGCTCTAAGTTGGGAAGTGGTTTTCTGAGCAGCAGCAGGTTTGGATGTTGTGAGATGTAATGTTTTGGTGAAAGTTTAACTGGTTAGGGTGGTGCAAGACAGATCCAGCAGTTTTTCATGGTGTGCCCAAAAGCAGCCTGGCAGTGTCAGGCTGGTACTGCCCTGCAGAGAGGTGTTCTGTGCTATGGGCAATGCTTCCATTTAGGGGGGAGAATGCTAAGCAGCACCCTCACAGGTCTGTGTTGGCAAGGCAGGTGCAGTGCAAGACTTTGGTCATGTATTTGCTAAACTGAGGAGATGGCTGCATCTGTCTGTGTCTGTGGTTCCTCCCACCATGCCCCCATGGGACAAGGTTAGCAAAGAGACCTCTCTCTGGGTGCCTGGGGCTGGGTGATAGGTTGGGCTGGGTGAGCTTGGAGGTCTCTTCCAACCTGGTTGATTGTAACTGCATTGTTGGTGTGTGTCACCTCCTCTGAGCCTTCAGGAAGGCTGTAGCATGGAAGGACTCCCAGTGCTGATAAGAGCTTGTATGATCTTCAGAGGAGGCTGCTCACACTACTTCTGCTGGTGCTGCCTCTACCTTCCTTCAGATCATTTTGTGTTGGTCATGACTTGGACTGCAGCAGGGAAGCCAGATGCAGCCCCAGCTAGATGCAAAGGGATGAAAGCCTGATCTGCTGACAGGAGATGGCAATCTGAGGGGAGTTGGGGGTGCAAATAAATTGTTGGCTGCAAAGATTTAATCCAGTTCCTGCAAAAGAAAAAGAGAAACCAAACAAGAGAGGGCTGTTAACCAGCACATGGGGAATTGTGCCTTTGGCAGGCAGTTTTTATCTGTCAGTCACACTGCAAGATCTCTTCCCAGCCCAGCAAAGCACAAACCTCTTGGTCCAGCTGCTCCTGATCCAGCAGGAATGTGATCTTCCCAGCACAGGCTGCCTGGCATTTATGAAGTGAGAATTGTTCAGTAGGACCGATGGTGAGACACTGGCACAGGTTGCCCAGGGAGGTTGTGGATGCTCCCTCCCTGGAGGTGTTTCAGGCCAGGGTGGATGAGGCCTTGAGCAGTCTGGGCTAGTGGGAGGTGTCCCTGCCCATGGCAAGGGTTGGAGCTGGATGATCTTTAAGGTTCCTTCCAACCCAAAGTATTCTATGTAGGCTGGAACATGGATACTGAACTGGATTAGCCCTTCCACCACTATTGGGAATTGTTCACTGGGATTAGTGCAGGCTGGAACATGGATACTGAACTGGATTAGCCCTTCCACCACTATTGGGAATTGTTCACTGGGATCAGTGCAGGCTGGAACATGGATACTGAACTGGATTAGCCCTTCCACCACTATTGGGAATTGTTCACTGGGATCAGTGCAGGCTGGAACATGGATACTGAACTGGATTAGCCCTTCCACCACTATTGGGAATTGTTCACTGGGATCAGTGCAGGCTGGAACATGGATACTGAACTGGATTAGCCCTTCCACCACTATTGGGAATTGTTCACTGGGATCAGTGCAGGCTGGAACATGGATACTGAACTGGATTAGCCCTTCCACCACTATTGGGAATTGTTCACTGGGATCAGTGCAGGCTGGAACATGGATACTGAACTGGATTAGCCCTTCCACCACTATTGGGAATTGTTCACTGGGATCAGTGCAGGCTGGAACATGGATACTGAACTGGATTAGCCCTTCCACCACTATTGGGAATTGTTCACTGGGATCAGTGCAGGCTGGAACATGGATACTGAACTGGATTAGCCCTTCCACCACTATTGGGAATTGTTCACTGGGATCAGTGCAGGCTGGAACATGGATACTGAACTGGATTAGCCCTTCCACCACTATTGGGAATTGTTCACTGGGATCAGTGCAGGCTGGAACATGGATACTGAACTGGATTAGCCCTTCCACCACTATTGGGAATTGTTCACTGGGATCAGTGCAGGCTGGAACATGGATACTGAACTGGATTAGCCCTTCCACCACTATTGGGAATTGTTCACTGGGATTAGTGCAGGCTGGAACATGGATACTGAACTGGATTAGCCCTTCCACCACTATTGGGAATTGTTCACTGGGATTAGTGCAGACTGGAACATAGATACTGAACTGGATTAGCCCTTCCACCACTATTGGGAATTGTTCACTGGGATCAGTGCAAGCTGGAACATGGATACTGAACTGGACAAACTCTTTCATCAGTAGTGGGAATTGTTCATTGGGATCAGAGCAGGCTGGAACATGGATGCTGAACTGGATTAGCCCTTTCACCAATAGTGGAAGTTGTTCACTGACATCAGTTAAGGCTGGAACATGGATACTGAACTGGATGAACCCTTTCAGGAGTGCAGATGCTCCAGTCATGTTGCACAGGTTTCATACCCATGTTTGCACAGACAGGGGAAAAATAAAGCCAGAAAAAGTTACTGTCAAAGGCTACAGTGACATCTGTGATGAACAGAGCTTGTCCAGAGCGAAATCACAAGGAGCAGGATGAGGTAAACTCACCAAGTGCTTTGCTGCAGGGGTTCAGTCTAGCTCCTGTCCTGCAGCAGAGGCACTTGCTATAGAATTCAGTGAGGACTGGTGGTGAGGAGTCTGTTACTGCCTTTTGTAGTGCTGCAGGAGAGGCTTGAGGCTTCATAGGAGAACAGATTGCATCAAGTTGAAAGGGGCCCTTGAAGGTCATATTGTCTGACCCCCCCTGCAGTGAGTAAGGACATCTCTGACTAGATCAGGTTGCTCAGGGCCCCATCGAGTTTGACCCTGAATGTCTTCAGGGTTGGAGCCTCCACCACATCCCTGGGCAACCTGTTCCAGTGTTTCACTGCTCTCATAGAATCATAGAATGGTAAGGTTGGAAGGGACCTCAAGGATCATCTAGTTCCAACCCCCTGCCATAGGCAGGGACACCTCCCACTAGTACAGGTCACTCAAGGCCTCCTCCAACCTGGCCTTGAACACCTCCAGGGAGGGAGCAGCCACAACCTCCCTGGGCAACCTGTGCCAGTGTCTCACCACCCTCACTGCAAACAACTTCCTCCTAAGATCCAGTTTCAATCTTCCCTCTGCCAGTTCAAACCCATTGCCCCTTGTCCTGGCATTGCAAGACCTTGTCAATAGTCCCTCCACAGCCTTCCTGTAGCCCCCTTCAGATACTGGAAGGCTACTATAAGGTCTCATTGTGCAGAACTTCCTCCTAAATCTCCCCTGGTCCAGTTTCAAACCATTGGCCCTTGTCATAGAATTGTTTTGGTTGGAAAAGACCTGTGAGATCATGGAGTCCTTCAAAACCAGGACATGGTGCAAGACAGAGCTGCTGTATTCCCACAGGCTGTTCTAATCCCTTTGGGTCCTGAGGCCAATGCAGAAACTCTGGCCCATTTCAAATGAGTCACACTTGCTCACTCTGGTGCCTCTGCCAGATCCCTGTGCAGGAGCTGGATTGGCCAAACTTCATCAGGTGTAACTTTAGGCACCTCTCCTGTACATTTGTAGACAGACCTTTTGGTGGCTGTTCTCCTGGCTTGAGGCTCTGATGTCACTACAAGAGCTGGAGAACGGGTGAAGCCAGATCCTTCTGGGCTCTCCTGCACTTTAATATCTAAAATAAGATAGAGGTAAGAGGAGTGGGTCTGCAGGATGTCCTTCTGTAGGGATGCTCCCCTAAGCTACTGAGAGGGGAGAGGTGATCCCAGAAGGCTGTGGCAAACCAGCAGTAGATGAAGACAGGCTTCTGACTCCTTTCTGGCAGAGCCTGCCTGCAGGCTGCTCAGCAGCTGCTCTGGTCTGCTTGACTTTGTGGAAGACTCTGGAAGTGTTACCTTTATCTGGACTTCTCCAACCACCTGCTGTTCAGGAGCAGTGCTGGGGCTGCTGGAGCTCTTTTCTGTCCCATGTTCCCAAGGGGCTGTAGCATGGCAGGAGGCAAGGTGACACCAGAGAGCTGACTGCAACACTGGGCTCAGTTATTGTCCTCTAAAGAGCCAGGTCATGGCGGTGAGGTCTCAAAGCCTCCAGACGCTCTGCTTTTGACGCTGCCGGTGTGGGTTTTTTGGGGTGGTGACAGCCTTTGGCCGAGAAGCAAGGAGTCAGAAGTCCATGATGTCCCTCCCTAGCAGAGTTGCTCTGCTACAATTAGTGGATTTTTTTTTTTCTAAGGCAGATTTTGCAAGCGTCTGAGAAAGGACATTTAGCAGTCAGGCAGAGGAGGGAGCATAGATGTAAGCAGCAAGTTCCTCTGTCACTGTAAGGTTGTGAAACACCTCCTGTGTACGTGGAGCTACTCCAGGCTCTGCAAGCTGCAGATCTGTCTTGTGCCTGGAGGAACATTCATGCAGCCTTCATTAAACAGATGAGATGTAGATAGAGTCAGATTTAACATAGATACCGGGGGGGGGCTTAGCTGCAAACGGAAACTTCCTTTACCTAAAAGACCTCATCCCAACATACAGCTCCTAAGCAAAAGCTTCTGGTGCCTCTGTCTGAGAAGGTTGTCCCTTGCTTGACAGCTGCCTTTTGGTAACTAGCCAGAAGAAATCAGGAAAGCCTGAAGTCCTAATGGCTGGCTCTGGGTGCCCGCTAGCATTAGCAGAGGATGTGTGCATGTCTGAGGGCAATTTTGCAAATGCAATTTCTTTTTTTTTAATTTTCTTTTTATTTATTTATTTCCCCCTCCCCCCCCCCTTTTTAATATTAAAAACCACCCAAAAGCCACCATGTGAACAGGGACGGGCTGGAGTCATGTTTTGCCTGGAAGTAACTTGCTTAACCGTTTCTCAGATGAGCAGTCTCCTACATAGCAAATTAAGTTTCAAGTGAAACCTGTTTCTAGATGGTGACAAACTGCTGCAAGCTTTCACTTCTCTCCTGTTGTGTGTTGATCTTCACCAGGCTTTAAAATCTTTTTTTCTTTTTTTTCACTCCTGTCCCGCTGTGCGTCTGTAGCCTTAACCCTTCATTACCTCCATTGCACACCCTTCACTGTCACCTAGGGAAAAAAAACCAAACTAATAAAATAGGTGTGCTAAGCCTATTTTTCAGCCATGGCTTTGCTACATGATCTAGACCAACAACCAGGCAGAAATGACCTGATTCTGCATGACTTCCACGTGCGTAAATCTCATTGACGTCAATGGGAGTGTTACGTGCAAAGAGACTGCAGGGCATAATTAAACAGGACCCTTTTCTATCACAATGTGGAGAGAGAGGGGAGGGAAAAAAAAGACAAAATAATTAAAAAAAAAAAAAAAAGTAGTTTCTGCTTGAGTACAATGAAAAGCTGTAAATCATTAGAAGCATTCCTGTCTGCTAAGAACCTGACAGACTACTTTGCTGTTGAGGCATGCTTGGCTGAACGATGAGTAACTCACTGAGAAAAGTTGTTCCTGAGTTGGGTTACAGCTTTTTACCAAGTCTGATCAGGAAACAGGTTTGATGGGCTGCAAGAAGCTTGGTGCTGTGGTAGGACAAAAAAGAGAAGGGATTTACCTGCCAGCAAGGCCCACCCAAACCTTGTTTGAACAGCAGACTTGTCGATGGCCCTCGCCACTCTTAGTGATGAGTGAGCAGGATTACACTCTTGGAAGCCACCTTTGAGAAACTGGGAGCAGATCCAAAGCTACTGGGGCTGTGCTGTGCCGCTGGGGTGAGCAGTGGAGGATCAGTTCTTGACCCCCTCCACTGAGGAGTGGAAATGACTTCACTATGAGTGTAACCTTGAGCGTGTAAATGGCACCAGCCAGCTCTTCACCACCTGGGATGGCTGCACACAATGTGTGCACGTTTCCACCCCTACACACAGGCACGTGGTGAAGCAGAGGCAAGCAACCCCCTTTTTTTTTTTTGCCATGCTTCTGCTAATCTTGGTTTTAAAAAGCCATCTGCTATACCTCTCTCTTACCTTGTCTTCTATTTTAAATGCTTGTTGCCTGCAACTGCTCTTTGTAGTGTCTTATCCAGGGGATCACCTCTCTGCTTCCCTCTCCTCACACTTTTTTCTCCCCTGTGTGCCCAAGTCAGTCCTGCTGAAAATCTCCCTTAGCCTCCCTCCTCCTTCTGGACCTTGCCCCTTCTCCTGGTACATTTACTAACTGCTTACCTCGTGAAGTGTTTTCACTTACTACTTCTGCTGTGATTTATCTGCTCTTCTCTTTCTTGTCTCTCTGAGAAAGTTGCAGGTGATTTTCAGCCAAGCCCCCTTCCCCCTCTATGATTTATTGCATGCTTGATCTACATCTGGGCCTTTTTGTTTGATTTTTTTTCACTCCACTTGTCTTTAATGACTCCCTTATCCACAGGCCCTGCCGCCTGGTGCACTTCAACCTTTACCAAAGAGGCCAGCACTTGAAAAAAACAATGGTGCCACCACAGTCTTTAACCCAAGCGTTTTCCACTACCAACAGGCTCTAGCCAACATGCAGTTGCAACAGCCTACATTCATCCCTACAGGTAAGCATCTCTCCTTGCTTTCCCCAGCTTTGTAGTTGTTGTTTTAGCACTTAAGCATTGAGCTACTGAGCAGATTTGTAAGAGTCCTTAGCCAAAGAGTTATCAGCTTGTAGTGTTGTGATAAAAAAATGGGTGAAAAGTTAATGTTTGTTGTTTGACCTTTTTTCCCCCTCCCTTCACCTACCACAATTCAGGGTTTGTTTGGTTTTTTCCCACTTGTAAAGATCCCTTCTTAGCTCTTTTTTTTGCTTGGTTTGGGGATTTTTATTTAAGAGAAACGTCTGCATGCTTCTTGAATTCATACTTTCTGTTTCCTCTCCTTATGGTTCAGCTGGTTAATGCCAAATTAATTCTTTGACTCTTGCATAGCACTCTTACAAACTCATGTTAAAATGTCTTGTGGACCTCTGTGCCCGCTCACTTGAAGCTGCAGGTATCTTTCTGAGCTTCTCTCTCAGTGACCTACATATTGCAGCAGCCATGGTGTTTAGAGAGGGAACAGTTCCTCTTTAGTAAATACAAATTACATAATCCTCTTTAAAGGCATAGATTTCCCTCTTGCTTGTCTTTTGACCAGAGCCATAGCCTAAGCTTTTTAAAAGCAATTTAACTCCCAGCTTTTATTGTACCTTTAAGGTCTCAGAGTAAAACTGAAAGATGCACTTGGGTGATTGCTATAGGACTAGAAATATTGACATGGCAGATGTCTGCTGACTTGGCAGTTAACCTCCATTTACTGCAGCCAAATGAAAAACAAAACCTGCTTAGAGTAGTGAGTATTGTAAGTGGCTGGATTAGGAATATTCCAGAGCTGATAGCTCAATTTTTTAGAGTAAAGCATCAGAAGAGAAGGAATGCACAGTGGGTTTAAGGCTGCATTCACCTGCCAGAAGCTATTTCCAAAAATACACAGAGTGTTTCTCCGGGCTGGCCCCTTGAGGTGAGCACACAGTGGACCTGGACTTTGGCCTTGCCACTGCTTGGGGTTAGGAGAAAAGCTTTAGAGACAGTCCCATGTTGAGACCAAACTGTCTCAGGTGTGAGCAGGCTCCAGAAAGCTGGGACCTAAACCCTGTGCTCCTGTGGCTTCTGTGAGAGCACTTGGAGACACTCAGAACCCGAGAGCTGCCAGGATGCATCTTGTACAGAGGGTCTGAAGAGGGGGACTGGAGTAGAAGTTTTCCCCTTGTGCTCTGCAAAGCACTCCTGAAGGGACTGTCTGAGCTGACCTTACTGCAGCTCCACGAGGTGCCAAGTGAAATACTGCTTCAGGAAGCACTGACACCTTTGGGAATGCCAGGTTCCCCAGCTGGCTGCAGGCTGCCCTTCCTCGAGGTGGCAGCTGCCAAAGTTGACACAAGGAGGTGCATTCTGCTGCAAGCACCACACACAGGAGCTTTTACCCAGCCTTTCACTCTGCTCTCCTGCCCTGTCTCATGGCAATGAAATTACACACTGGGCTGATGCATAACAGGTCCATTTGCTGGCACCTGCTCTCGTCTGAGGACATTAATGCTGGGCACAGCAGCAAATTTCCAGTCAGAGGACAGCTCTCAGATGAATTTACATTACACATTCTCGTTTGCCCTCGTGCAGCAGTCTGCAGATCTGGCCTCAGTCTTTGCAGTGCTCTGCAAAGTGAAGCAGAGAAGTGGCATGTAGCAGCTCACACTGCAGGGAAGAGAAGCAAGCTGCTGCCCTTCTTGATTTCTTCTGTTCATAGAATCAAGGAGTGGTTTGGGTTGGAATGGATCTTAAAGGTCATCTAGTTCCAACCCCTTACCCCTGGGCAGGGACACCTCCCACCAGCCCAGGTTGCTCAAGGCCTCACCCAACCTGGCCTCAAACCCCTCCAGGCAGGGGACATCCACAGCCTCCCTAGGCAACCTGTTCCAGGTTCAGTTCTTGAGGGATCAGCACCATGGGTTGTCATGGCTGGGGCAGGGGGAGAAAATCAGAGTGTCCAGTGGAAAGTGCATCATCACTGCAGTTGTTCCTAGCCCACATACAACCCCTGCCTCTTTCAGCTTTAGAACTAGAGACACTGAATCCCAGCATCCCTCCTTGGCAGGAATAAATTGCTTTTGGAAAGCTGTTTTTAACATGAGTGTAACATTCCTCTAGGGGCAGTTTGTTTTCTGCTGATGTGATCAGAAAGAAATCAACACACCTGATACCAAGCAAACTTTCCAAGCACCCCCCCTCCCCTGCTAGCCTAGATCCTGCGATGTCAAACCAGGGTGGGAGCAGAAAGTTAATTCCTCCCAGCCAAGAATTCAAGAATTAATTTGGTTGGCTGTGATCTAAAACTGAGTTTAAATGATTTCCTTGACCGAGATTTGTTTCCCAAGGAGCAGAATCTGTTTGCATGTGCTTAAATACTGAATGCTGCAAAGAGAGAGAGAGAGAGAAAAAAAGAAAACCAAAACCCTGCTTTTTAGTTACAGTGATCTCTAACACCGAAGCTTCACTAATGAAATATCCCTTTTGTTCATCTTTCCACGCTTCAATGCATGGTGTGCAGGGTCA
>WBNM01034028.1:0-66437 GCA_013399055.1 Ramphastos sulfuratus
GTTAGCCCCACTAGTTGGGAGATATTTTATGAGGAAATACTTAAAAGCCTCTTGTAATTCACCATTGCCTTCTGCCATAGGCAGAAAGGAGTTCCTGAAGTCAATCAATTGGGCAAGCAGTACATTGACCACAAGAACCTTCTCTTTCAGTTTAATTAATGTTTACATATTTTTGCTAGTTATTTCTGGATCTAGTTGTTATCTGTATAATATTTCCATGACTGTGTGAAGAACTGATTCTTATTAAAATTAGTGGTCGAGAGGGTGAGACTCCTGAATATTGAAAATGAATAATTTTTTTTTTTTTTAAATCTTGCATCAATTAATTACTGTTTCATTACATATGGTCAGGATAATCCAGATACAGGGACACAATTATGATTTCTTTAATATCAATTAATTCCGTGTCTGTCCAGTTTTAGAGGAAATTGAGCATGCAGCACTCTGCTAGCATTTTCCTGCTTTAATGTGACCAGTGGTGACCTGGTTTAGGCTGTTTTCAGCTCTTGATAATTTATAATTTTGAGGTCTCAAGAGAAGCTTCATATGCATGGTTCTTATTTTTCTAAATACCTCTTTGGATAGTGCAAGAGACAACTGTTCTTATCAGTGCAGTGGACTCCAGTTTAAGAATCAACAGGAGACGTTTTGATACTAAGTTTGAACTTGATTCAGTACAGAGTTTAAAACTGATTAAAAAAGTATTGCAATTTGCCTGTCAATCTGGCTGTGAATTTCCGCATGGGTTGCTGGACACACTTCACTTGAAACCATACTCCTGGAGACATTTGTTTCATTTAAAGGAGGAAAACAAAGCCTCAAAATCTTTAAAACAGGAAGAACCAGGGAGCTCTAAAACCAGTCTTTGAGCTTGTACCTGCAATAAAGTAGGGCAGAGATTTATTAGGAGAACACTTTCTTAGGAGAATCGGGAGAAATTAATCTGTTTTTCAAACTTCCCTCCAGAAACTACTTGGCTGATACGACACAGAAGGTGAACATAAGGCAAAATTTCCAAGTCAAGCATCTGCTTAACTCACAAGTAAGAGCTAAACTCAAAAGTATATTTGGCATTTGGGAAAATGCAGAGCAAGTTCTGGGACTCCTGGCTTGGCTTTGGCTTCAAATATTGCATGAAATAAGAAATGAGGCAGGGAAGTGCATTTGGAGTTAATGGCAGGGGGCAAGCAAAGGTAAGCAAGATATGATAAATAGTGTGTTAGTCTCTGAAAAGAGAGATGTTGTCTTTTCCCTGACACACTGTCAAGAAGATGTTTTACTGATTTGACTTTCTGTGCTGAAGAACACACAACAGTTACTTAGTAAGTGGTTTTATAGCAAATCTCACCCATGTTACAATAAACAGAGCTCAGAGATAACATATCTTTTATGCTTTTATGCCTTTTGGATGATAACTATGAAAAACTACCTGGTAAAGGTTAGCAAGCTGTACTTATGGCCATTTTCTCATGACTCCTGAGTGATAAAGTTTACTATCTTGGATCATGAGGTGGTATCAAATTACAGGTTTGCCAGTCTGATCAACAAAAAGTAATTGAGGAGTGTTATAGTTTTACAGTCCACCTTTCACCAAATATGTAGCTTTTTGAGCTGTTAGACCTGAACAAAACAGGTCAATGCTGACAGAATAAGGTTGGCTTTTGTTTTCCTTCAGTATTTGACTAGTAGTCTGTGTGTGCATGCTTTGTGCCTAAGAGCATCATATAGGAAACAAAGTTTTCTGGAGATATCATTGTTATAACTTCACTTACAGCCCAGATTATGATTTTTGATTTTTTTGGTCTTATGGTGCAGTAACTTCCTGTTTTTGTGGTTGATGTTCTACAATCTGCATCTGGAATCCCCGATCTGCATGGACTTAAGTAATTTGACAGTAATTTGTAAGTGAGGGATGAAGAAATCCCTACCAGCTGGAACTGCTTAATAGTGGAAGCTTATCTGACCTTAGGTTAGTTGTCCACAAGCCATTTATTTTTGCAAGTACAGGACCAAGATATAGAGCAGCAAAATCAGTTCTCTCTCACTTTTCTCACCCCCCTCCCTTCAATAGTGGTTTCATCTACTGCACCCACATTGTGTCTCAAAATACATCAATACCTGCAAAACAACAGCACACAGACACACACACAAACCAAATGAAAAAAAAACCAACAGGACTTCAAACAAAAAAGCCCCACCACATCAGAAAACCAGTGACAAAAACAAACAAACAAAAAATGTTGTGTTTAGTTTGGGGTTTTTAAAATATCCTTTAGGCTTTGGGGAAGCAGGATCTGTGTAAATAGATCCTTATATCTGACTTTCTTTGAATCTGTTCAATACCTGCTGACTTGGACTAGCTTGATGATTTTTAGATAGCTTCATTTCCAGGTACATTCATCTGCATGAAATGTCTTATCTTGCCACTCTGAATTTGTACAAGTAGCAAAATATAAAATCTAAGAAAGGCTCCATTACACTTTTCCAAGCAAGCTATATCTGAAAAGACGAAATACTAGAGACAAAAAAAAAAAAAAAAAAAAAAAAAAAAAGGAGGGGGGGGGGGGGGGGCACTGCTTTGCCTACAGAATATGACTTTTATTTCAGCTTCTGTAGGGAAAGAGACTAGTGGCACCAAACACAAAAGAAAGTGTGTTACTTTAAGGACATTTTACATAGAGTGCAAGAGCTCCTGATCCCCAGGTGTAAGAAATCAGGCAAAGAAGGGAAGAGATCATCATGGTTCAGTCAGGACCCGCTGGTCAAAATAAAGAGCAAGAGGGAACTACACAGGCAGTGTACGCAAGCAGAGACAGGTAAACTGAGAGGAGTAGGGGAACACCACACAGTTGTGTAGAGATGAGATCAGGAATGCTAAAGCACAGCTGGAGCTGAACTTGACATGGGATACAAAGAGTAACAAGAAAGGCTTCTACAGGTAGTGAACCAACAAAAGAAGGTTAGAGAAAGCCTGCCCACTCTGAAGAGTGAGAATGGAGAGCTGGTGTCAACAGACAAGGAAAAAGATAAGATACTAAATAAATTTTGTTTGCCTCAGTCTTCACTGGCAACCTTGCTCCTCACTCTTCCCATGTTGAAGGAGTCCTAGTTGAGGACCATGAGGGTAGAGTCCCTCTCACTGTAAGGGAGGATCAGATTTGGGACCACATGAGGAACTTTAACATGTATGTATCTGTGGGACCTGATGAGATGCATCCCAGAGACCTGAAAGAATTGGATGATGTAGTTGTCAAGCTGCTCTCAGTGATATTTGAAAAGTCCTGGCAGTCAGGTAAAGTCATTAGTGATTGGAAGAAGGGAAACATTACACCTGTTGTTAAAATGGGTAGAAAGGAGAATCCTGGGAACTACCAACCTGTCAACCTCACCTCTGTGCCTGAGAATATCATGCATCAGCTCCTCCTAGAAGCTATGCTAAAGCACATGGAGTATGGGAAGGTGGTTTGAGACAGCCAGCATGGCTTCACCAAGGGAAAGTCCTGCCTGACCAACCTGCTGACTTTCAGCAATGGAGTGACTACATCAGTGAAGAAAGGAAGACCAATGGATATCATATATAAAGACTTTATATAAAGCCTTTGGTATGGTCCCCCACAACATCCTTCTCTCCAAGCTGAAGGGAGATGGATTTGATGGATGGATCATTCAGTGGATAAGGAATTGGTTGGATGGTCACATCCCAAGGGTAGTGATCAATGGTGTCATATCCAGATGAAGATGGGTGATGAGTGGTGTCCCTCAGGGATCTGAACTGGGACCAGTGTTGTTCAATATCTCCATCAATGACATAGGGAGATTGAGTGCACCTTCAGCAATTTTGCTGATGATATCAAGCTGAGTGGTGCAGTTTACATGACTGAGGGACAGTATGTCATCCAGACAGACTAGATATGTGGGTGAAGGAGAACCCCATGAAACTTTATAATGTGAGATTCAGGGTCCTGCATCTGGATTGGGGCAATTCTTGCTATTAATACAGGCTGGGGGATGATGTGATTGAGAGCAGCCCTGAAGAAATGGACTTGGGGGTACTGGTGGGTGATGAGCTGGACATGAGCCAACAGTGTGCACTTGCAGCCCAGAAATTCATTTGCATCCTGGGCTGCATCAAAAGCAGTGTGGCCAGCAGAGAGACCACATGTGACCAAGAGAAGTCATTCTGCCACCCTGCTGTGGTGAGACCTCACATGGAGTGCTGTGTCCAGCCCTGGGGCCCTGAACACAAGAATGACATGGACCTGGTTGAACATGTCCAGAGTAGGGCCATAAAAACGATCAGAGGACTGGAGCATCTCTCCTATGAAGACAGCTTGAAAGAATTAAGGCTGTTCATCCTAGAGAAGAGAAGGCTCTGAGGAGACCTTATAGCTGCATTTCAATACTTTAAGGGGGCCTATAGGAAGGTTGGGGAGGGACTGCTTAGAAGGACCTGTAATAACAGAATGAGGGGCAATAGTTTTCAAGTAAAGCAGGGTAGACTTAAGTTGGACGTTAGGAGGAAGCTCTTTACAGTGAGGGTAGTGAAATGCTAGAACAGGTTTCCCAGAAATGTGGTCGAGGCTCCACCCCTATGACATTCAAGGTCAGGCTTGATGGGGCCCTGAGCAAGTGTTAGNATGTGCAAGATGCTCCATTTTGAATTGCACTGACCTTAGGTTTCAGGACTTGACAGAGAATTGTAGGTGAGGAGAGGCAGGCAAGATCTGTACTTGATGAGCTGCCACTTCTCTGTGCTTTAGGATATTCTCATGTATCTCAGAAGCATGTTCTTTAGGAAGTTTGCTATATCCAGAGATGGACTTCTGGAATGTTTTATGATGCTCTGTCGTAGAGGAGGATATTTGGGGAAGATTTTAAACACATTACTTTCTTGCTGACTGGAAAACAAAACCTCACATTAGTCAAATGTGTTGATAATTATGTGATGGTGACTGTTTGTTTCAGGCAACTAGTTTGATCAAGAGGCTTCACCGTAGCTCCCAGAACAACATCAGCACTGATGATCCTACACTTTTATGTATTTGTTGGAGAAAATAGAGATCTCTACTTGTGTTACAGCAGTAAGATATATCATGACCAAATACAAAGAGCTTGAAAAAACCTTTCATTGGAGGCGTTGGATGAACTGAAAGACCCCAAGCTGAAAATGTGCTTTTCAAGTTAGATGTAGTATAAATGTGGTAGCACAGCTGAGATGAAACTGGTATTTGATATACAAAAAACAGTAGAAAAGGTGTAAAAGGAGATGGAAAACTTAGGAATGATTAAACCGGTGTGGGGACCAAATGCTTCTCCTTCATATGAAGTACCTGAACTCATTGGTGCAGACTCTGTGTAAATATATTAAGGGCAAATTAAGCAATTACAATATCACAGGAATTATGAACCAGGATTCCAAAGCAAATGAACTGCTTAAATATATGCTAGAAATGAAAATATTGTTATATTTGCCCTGGTCTTCAGTGGAGCACATGCTAGACTGAGGCAGCTTTGCAAAGGAAAACATTTGTGGGAGAAAAATATGTAATAGACAAAGTTTAAGCTGGTGCTTTGTGCTTCAATGGTTTGGTTTGGTTTTTTAATATTATGTTAAGGACTTTTTGCTGATCATGTTTGGTATTAGGAAAAGTGTTCTACAGAAGACTGAGGTATGCTTTTTCAAGCCTGCAGTTACCATGCATTTTTGTAAATCAAGCCACATCCAAACAACAACAAAAAAATCCCAGTCTGAAGGAACTCTGAGGAATTTGCTAATATATTATTCTGCCCTGAGGCAGGATCGATTTGCCTGTTACTCAAGACTGAAGTTAGACTCGCATACCTTTAAAAACCATTATGATAAAGACTTAAGTCTTCCTACTTTCATCCGTTCACACGTTTGCCTATCTTTACCTGACACATAGGAATTGAAGTCCCTTATTTCTGGGCTGTGTTGAATTATTAGAGAATCTTTGCAGCAGCCTTTTGCATTGTAAAGGATTTACAGCATCTCCTCGATAGGCTTTGTTTCACAAAAGAGCTCTGCTAAAGGCAGTCAGATATAGCACAAACAGAGCTATATAGTTTAGGAAAGGCAAAGATGATACCTGGAGCCAAACTCAAATGCCACTGTAGAAAAACATCACCCTGTTTGGTTATCAAATCTTTCCTTCTTGATGTAAGAGTCATTCCTCCTAAATATCCCCTTAAAGAATAGGAATAATTCTGGGCTTTGCAGCACTGCTCCTATTGTTAGAGGGCGCAGCTTCCTCCACACCGTGCATGTGATTTTATAAAGTTTGTAGCAAGTGGCTTTTTGCTGTGGTCTGCATTGGACATGATACAATCCCGTGTGCATTTCAGTTCCACATTAGGGAAGGGAGGGACTAGAGAAGATGTTTTATGAACTACTACTACTACAAATAGCCTGAGAGACACCTAGCCTCCCATAAGATTCTGCACATTTGAATCTCATCTATCAAAGGAAAGTCTGATATTTTCTAGGATGCCACAATTTGTGGAAATGAATGAGCTTAATTAAGCTCATGGGAAGCTCTCACAAATGGCTAGAGATAAATATCAAATGGGGTCAATACACTGTCATGAGACATTTGGCTTGTTACTGGATGTTCCCATCCCTTTGGGATGGCCTAGAGGGCAAGGACTTCTGAGAAGATTGGGGTCGGCCATGATTAAAGCTATATTTAGAAACTTTTTTAATTGCATAGACTTCAGGCACATTAGAGCTGGCTTTTTTTTTTTTTTTTTTCCATGGAACAGTTTTCTGTTAGAAAATGCACATTAGTGGAAATCAGAACGTTTCATGGGACTATGTCAATCTGACTAGCTTTTGACAGGAAGAGAAAATTAACTCAATTTTCCAGTGTTTTAGTAATACAGGAATGTGTCATTTGGACAATGTATGCTTTGTTGAACTATTTGACATGTTTCATGTTGAGAACAAGGCAGAATGAAATCAATCATGCTAATCTACCAAGATATGAGTTCAAGTATATAATATTAAGTATTTTATCTACTACACAATAATTTGCTGGCAATAATTAATGCTAAAATGGAACATATGGGTAGCCACAAATTTTTGCCAAATGTTCCTTCTGTAGAATGTTTTGGTTTTTTTATTCTAGGTTGCAACAAAAACCAAAAAACCCAAAACCATTAAATGCTGGAATTTCTTGAAAAATAGAGATCCTGCTCAGCTTGAGGGACACTTGACAGAATAAAAACAAATCCTGATATAATCAAGTCTAGCAGTGGAAAAGGTATTGACTGGTCTTCTGAATCCAGAAAGAAAGTATTGGGCCTAGATTTTGCTATAGGCTACACTGGAACATTGGAAAGTATCTACTGAACACAAAGTGACCAACCTGTTACAAGTCAGTGAACTGGGAGAAGACACTGTAGGAACAAAGAGACTGGATGAAGTAATTTGAAACCCAACCTCAGGGAGAACCTGGCCTGCTATTCCTGAGGGTTGTCTGGAAATCAGGAGCTGACAGTGACACATGAGGAAATTACTATGGGCAAAAGCAATATAATGGTCTTGAATGTAACCCAACACATTTATGTAGATGAATCCCATAAAGAAATTCTTCTTGAGTAAATTAAAATTCCCATACTTATGACTTGCCAGATTGTATCCCTTGCTGAGGGGCACAGAGAAATGTTTGTTGGGATGATGAGATCAGCTCCTGGATTTACAGTTGTAACTTGTCAGCTATGCAGCAGGTTCGCTGGCAACACATTTATTTGAACTTCATCACCAGGAAGAGAATGGTGCTTGCTGCCTATCAATTTTGCACTTGCCTTAAATGGTAGATAAACTGCTTAAGACCAAAATCTAAAGGAGGACTAGTTCATTATTACAGTGCTAGAAACCATTAGAAAAGGAAAGTGTTAAAGTATTAACATAAGATCTGAGAGTTTCTTGCATTAGTCTCTTGTTTTAGTTTTCACTTGAGACGTCCCCTGGGGTAATCACTACAAACACCTGAGGATCTGCTTGTTTGTGCTATATCATAAGAGGAATTCCACATCTAGGTTTGATTGCTGTTTGAATTGGGCAGCTACTTTTGAATTTGCATAGCATACTATAGTTTGGACATTCATATTCTTCCATCTAGTCATTTCATGGAAGGAAGGGTGCTAATATTCTCAGGCTGGTTTGGAAGTGGATCACACCATGTCTGCACGGGAAAAGTGCAAGGAAGACCTTGCAGAGGGGATATTTCTGCCTTGATTCTTCCCAAAAATCATCTGCTTTGTAGTTATAAATCAAGTTCAGTATTGTGAGCTACCTTTCAGAAGCAGTATTTTTAGCATTGTGGTTTATTTTTTGTTTCTCTTTCTCAGCAGTGTGATCAAAGGCCCAATATGAACCAGCAGTGTGCCCAGGTGGCCAAGAAAGCCAACAGCATCCTAGCCTGTATTATAAATATTGTGGGCAGCAGGACTAGGGAAGTGATTGTACCTCTGTACTCAGTGCTGACAAGGTCACATCTCAAATATTTGGTTCAGTTTTGGCCCTTCACTACAAGGAGGACGTGGAGGTGCTGGAGTGGATCCAAAGAAGGGCAGTGAAGCTGGTGAAATGTCTAGATAACAAGTCCTTTGAGAAGTGGCTGAAGGAACTGGAGTTGTTTAGCCTGGAGAAAAGGAGGATGAGGGAAAACCTGGGTGTTGGTCTCTTCTCCCAGGTAAAAAGTAACAGAACATGAGGATGTAGTCTACCTGGACTTCAGCAAAGCCTTTGACACCATCTGCCACAACAATCTCCTGACCAAGCTGGCAGCTTGTGGCTCTGACAGATTCACTCTGTCCTGGGTCAAGAACTGGCTGGAGGGCTGGGCCCAGAGAGTGGTGGTGAATGGTGCCACATCCAGTTGGCAGCCAGTCACTAGTGGTGTCCCCCAGGGATCGGTGCTGGGCCCAGTCCTGTTCAGTATCTTTATTGATGATCTGGACCAGGGGATTGAGTCTGTCATCAGTAAGTCTGCAGACGACACCCAGTTAGGAGCAGGTGTCAATTTGTTGGAGGGTTGGAGGGCCCTGCAGAGGGACCCAGACAAGCTGGATGGGTGGGCAGAGGCCAATGGGATGAGATGTAACAAGGCTAAGTGCAGGGTTCTACACTTTGGCCACAACAAACCCAAGCAGCGCTACTGGCTGGGGACAGAGTGGCTGGAGAGCAGCCAGGCAGAAAGGGACCTGGGGGTGCTGGTAGACAGTAGGCTGACCATGATCCAGCAGTGTGCTCAGGTGGCCAGGAGAGCCAATGGCATCCTGGCCTGTATCAAGAACAGTGTGGCCAGTAAGACAGGGGAGGTTATTCTTCCCCTGTACTCAGTACTGGTCAGGCCACACCTTGAGTGCTGTGTCCAATTCTGGGTCCCTCAATTCAAGAGAGATGTTGAGGTACTGAAACATGTCCAGAAAAGGGTGATGAAGCTGGTGAGGGGCCTGGAGCACAGCCCTGTGAGGCGGGGCTGAGGAAACTGGGATTGTTTAGCCTGGAAAGGAGGTGGCTCAGGGGTGACCTCATTGCTGTCTACAACTACGTGAAGGGAGGTTGTAGCCAGGTGGGGGTCGGTCTCTTTTCCCAGGCAACCAGCAACAGAACGAGGGGACACAGTCTCAAGTTGTGCCAGGGGAGGTCCAGGCTGGATATTAGGAGGAAGTTCTTCACAGAGAGAGAGATTTGCCGTTGGATTGGGCTGCCCAGGGAGGTGGTGGGGTCACCGTCCCTGGAGGTATTCAAGAAAAGACTGGAAGGGGCACTTAGTGCCATGGTGTAGTTGACTGGATAGGGCTGGGTGATAGGTTGGACTGGATGATTTTGGAGGTCTCTTCCAACCTGGTCGATTCTATGATTCTATGAAATGGTCTCAAGCTGCGTCAGGGGATGCATGGTTGGATATGAGGAAAAATTTCTTGTCCTAAGTGGCTGCCAAGCTCTGGAACAGGCTGTCCAGGGAAGTGGTGGAGTCACCATCCTGGAGGGATTTAAGATGTACAGATGTCATACTGAGGGATATGATTTAGTGGTGGCTTAGAAGTGCTGTGTTAATGGTTGGACTTGATCTTAGCATCTCTTCCAAACAGTTGTGTTAGATTCATGGCTTGAGCATTTTCAAGCATTTTGCCAACACTGGCTAATGTTTTCAAGCATAGTGTGGGGCCTCATAATCCCCACACAGTTCTTCAGTCTCTAGATCACACTGTATAGCAGTGGCAATCATAGAAGTAATAGTGCAGAAATAAAATACACTTGTATAATAAACTTAGTTTGCTTATTCACCACTTTTACAGCATATTGCTTTTGTGGAATTGGTAATGTGTTCTAGTGATTTATTTTCTGTTCTGAAACTTGCAGGAAATGCAAACAAAATATTCTTGCAGCATGCATCACACTAACTAGTTAACACCAGTTATTCGCATAGCTGTGTCAGCAGTGGAGGATTGCAAACTCTGGTATTTCTGCTTGTGAATCTACCTCTCAAGCAATGCTTTTCCTTCCTAGAGCAGTTCCAGGTTACTAACCTTGATTTTGCTGCTGCATTTGGGAGAGTGAGAGGGCCTCAGACAATGTTTCCTGGTCCTGCCTTGGTAATGACCTTCATGCATCGCGCTGAGAAGCAGAACCATCCTCTGGACCCACAAGTTAAAACTCTTAAGTGGTACCTTAAGAGTCTGATGGATATACCACTTAAGTTGATGGAGGAATAATTGTGGTTGTTTTGGTTTTTTTTTTGCATTAGATGGGCACACAGGAGGTTTCTTCTGGGTACATTTTTCACAGAAAAACACAGAGGAAAATGGTATTGCACAACTTAATGTAGGCTACTGTGGCCCATCTTGGGGGGACAAATGTGTTATTCCATATGCTGTAGCTAAACATAAATGAACTGTTATTAATGATTGCCATAATGTTTTCTAGCAGTTAGCTGGCTGTGATTCTAGGAATTTTTTTTTCCACTGTGTTTTGAAGGGTTAGGTTATTTAAACTTACTATCAAATAGAATCAGATCAAAGTGAGCTAATTTTTCTTAAACACTAATCATTTTAAGGCTATTGAACTAAATATAGAGACAGTTCATTAAATCATTAAAACAGCCTGCAATAATGCTCACAAAGTCATTATAGTGCTATTCCCCAGCCAGAGAGGTGGTGTTGCCTTAAGCACAGTTTAATCAAATTAGATGGTGGGCTATGTCCTGGGGTTTCTCCTATTGATATTCATTAAAAATACATGATTTATCACTAATCTCTGTAAGGTATATCCTACTCCTCCAAATGAAATTTGTAAATGTCAGGGGGAAGAAAACAGAATAGTTTATTGTTATAAGAATTTGAGTGTGGTGTGATCACATTTACATTTGTATGTACTGTAATTTAGTGATAGATGATAATTTTAATGTGCCTATAAAAAATTTTGTCCTTAGTTAAAAAGTTAACAGAAAATGGGAAACCCTCCGGAGTAGCCATTTTTATATTTTAGTAGTGTATAGGCATATAATTTAGCTTTAGAATTAATGTTGTAAATCATAATACAGTTCTTATAGGTTGTCTATAAAAGTTCAGTGTTTCATTTCATATACTCCTTTTGGTACAACTTTCCTATTTTTTTCTTAACTGGAACACTTCCGTGTTGTAACTCACGTGTCCTTTCCCTTTCACTGTTTTGATTTTCTTTTAAGTTTTTTCTCTTGGGAGGAAACATTAATGAGAAGACCACACATGAGTGTTCCTGTCTGTGATGTCACCAGTACTTTTTAGTGATAATTTCTTCATTTGTATAATACTTCGGTCTTTTAACACTCTACAAATGGGGTAGATTGATTATACCACCTAACACCTAAGCGTGCAGCTGATTAATGGTGCGAAGTGAGGATCTACAACGCTTCAGACCAGGGAGAAACACATCTCTCATTACAGTGGCCATTTGGAAATGGTACAGTCTAATTACTCAAACTGGAATTTGCCTGAATTATCCTGACTTTTGAGTGCCCTGTAAATTTTCATCATCTTGATAATGTTGTTATTTAGGATAGTGCTTGGTGGTATCACAGTTGTGAGACTTTCTTGGTGTTGTGTTGGGTCACTTCTGTTGCAGGTAAGAGCCATCCACTGAACTTAGTAATGGCTAAGCTAGTGCTGGCCTAATAGGTACTTATCTAGCTTCAGGGTTCACCGGGGTCAGTTTAAAGAGGGAGAAAGAAGAAAAAACAAACAAACAAAAAACAACAGCTATAAGACTTCTAGAGAATGTGGATCAAATTCCTAATGTCCAGAAGATCTGTCAAAGCTCAAAGTTCACCCAGTGCTGCATAGCTTACGGGCTTTGCTATGCAGACACTCATTAGAAAGAAACTATTTACTTGATTGTTGGGTATTAATCTCATTATCACAGAACTGCCCTTTCATTGAGACTGACTTGAATATAATACGTAATAGCTCTGTTGTAATTACTGAGATGCTGTTGTAATTACTGAGATGTTCATATAACAATCCTTGCACTAGAAACTTCAGATGTGGTTTTAAAACATTGTCCCACTTGCATTTGTCAGATGTGCCAAAAGCTATTCTGTATTACACTGAGGTAAACCTGAACAGATTGCTGTTGCTGGCTCTGCTGATTTACACAGTCACATCTGAAAGAGCTTATTTCTATACTTTTTAGAAATTGAAAACTTTCTTCAAGACAAATTATTATTCTTCTGGACACTCAAATGTTGGTAGCTTTGGTTTTGTTGGGCTGTAGCAAAATGTAACTGTGATTCCAGAGCAGTTGAAGCCTATCTAAATCAGTGCTGTTAAAGTTTTTCCCTGCCTCCCGTATAGTGCACAGGAGCTTGTTTCATGCTAACGTAAGGAAGTTTAAGAACCTAAACCTGCAGAAGATGTTTCGCATTGGCATCTGAAGTCAAGATATCTTTCAGGTTCTAGGTCTAAGAAAGAGGGCAGGGATGTACAATGTGGTGAGGGGAATGCTAGGCCATGTATAGTGCTGAGAGGGGCTGGAAAAGTCATAAAGCTGTAGCCTGAATTAAAAAGTAGCAGCAGCACTTTATGTTTATGCTCCTATTTCCAACCATATGTGGGATTGGGTGGATTTTTTTTTTTTTTTTTTTTTAAATTGTATCATGTTTCAGTTTTTGTCTTTGTGTTTTTCATACTGAAGCACCACTTCTTGGAATGGTGATGTTCCTGAACATTGGAGCTTTTGTTCCAAACTTTCAATCCCTTCTGGTGTTGTGAAGGAAAGCTTGATAATGCATCCTGAATGCAGCATGTCTCCGTTGACTAGGACTTCACAAGAGTTCAAAAGCTACAGTTCAAGTACAAAAGATATGCTTTTCTTAACTGGCTAATAATGTCCTGTTTTTTTTAACCAACCTCCTGCTATTTTTGAAATATGAATTGTGAGATGTTTGTGGGTTTTAGGGGTTTTGTTTGTTTGGGGTTTTTTGTTTGTTTGGATTATTTCGGTGTGGTTTTATTTTTGTTTGTTTAAATTACCTGGGTTGGCTGAAGTAGACTAGAAGGAGCAACTGCAGAGGTAGCCGGATGGCATAAAAGGTTTGTAACACAGCAGGTGCTGCTCCTGCTGGGTGCAGCATGTGTGTGAGTGCAGCTCTAGCTGCACACAGCCCCAGTGGAACTGTAGTGGGTCTGGCAATCAGCCCACAAGCCTTAATCCTGCAAATATACATCACACGCTTCATTTTATACTCGTGAGAAGCCCAACCTAAATGAAATCCTATTAAATTGTGGGTCTAGAGCTAATCAAACATCTGCCTTTCAGTGATTTTTTTTTTTTTTTAAATTGGTGAAAGTACATATAGTATGTAGAGCTAGTTCTACCACTGTGTACTTGCCTATCAATTATTTTAGAAAACAACAAAAAAAAATTGTGTTATATTTTCCTATAATAGATCAGAATAATAAAGTGCTGATGACAGACAACATTACCTAGTTTTAGTTTTGGTTCAAAACTTTTCAAAGCAAAATGTGAATAGGGCAGCTGGCTATTATCCATGGGCTCTTTAGCTACAGAGCCTTTAAGGTGAGATGTGAACAAGGCTGTGCCTTAATTATTTGCAACAGCTAGTTTTGCTTTTCAACCTAATAAATGGGGTCCTTGCAAAGTCTCTTTTTAAGCAGCTAAATGCATAATCCATCTGGGATATTGTTTTAAAATTCATTTCATCTTCAGTAATTTGATCAGAGAAAGAGTTGTATTGGTCATTTCTCTTGTGTAAGAACTGTGTTGCACCTAGGGGCAAGGAACATTTATTTTCATGATTAATACCTGTGAGTTTCATGGCCTAATGAGAAAGCCCTAGAAGTATCTGAAATGAAATTGCCATTTTCCCCCCACCCTTCGTTCAACTTGTGTAAACACCTTGGCTACTATCCTTTTCCATTTGAGTGCAAGGATACTGTATTGCCCACTGACACACTGGTGACACTATTTGTTTGTATATGTGGTTGCAATACTAAGGTACATGAGCTCCAAAACAATTTTAGGTGGACATTTGTATGCCTTTCTGTAACATTCATTTTCACAGTTCTAGGGCTATTCATCTTTGAGAAATGTAAAGTTAATGAAGTATTTTGCCCTACTTTCTGTCACCTATCTAACCTGACCAAGAAATCTAGTGCTAGGTTTTGTAATTCAATCAGCCTTTTCACTGCAGCATCCTACTTGTAGATATTCAGTTGAAATGTGTAGGTACCTAAGGTAAACAAAACAATGGTAAACAAAAAGGTAACCAAAGGTAAACAAAATGAAAACACATAGCCTCAAAAAAACCCCAAACAAACAAAAGCTCTGAAGACATGAAACCAAACAAACCAACAGCCCCCCCCAAACAAACGAAGACCCCAAACCCTAAACCAACCAAACAAACAAAACAGCCACCCAAATGGAAAAAAGAGTCCAAACAAAACCCCCACAACATCCCCAAACAACTGAAAACCAAAGCAAAACAACACCTTGGAAGTGGTGCAAGTCAGCATGTAATACTCTTGTAATTCCTCAGCTTGAAAGTAGTTCATTGTATTAGGCAATTAAGTAATTTTCTTGTTTTGTATTCTTGATGAGCTGGCAGCCTGAAGAACTAGTGGCAGTATGTCTCATTCAACTCACCTGTGTTAGTGTGGTGATCTACGTGTAACACTGATAATGTCTAGCTGGTTTGCTGTTTCAGTGCATATTAGAACATGCAGGAATGCACCTCTGCAGAAAACAAGCCACTTCAACAGCTAAGAATACTGGTCAGCAATCTTGAATAGGACTATATGGCATAGTTTAATGCCTTGTAGAAAGAGCTCAGCTAACCTAACCTATAGAAGATGGTCTGTGTTAGACAGTTCCTCAGTTGATAAGACGCCTGCTGAGGAGCAGGTTGTGACAATGCAGCTATATTTCATAAAATCATAGAATTGTTTGGGTTGGAAGCAACCTTAAATATCATATAGTTCCAACCCCCTTGCCGTGGACAGGGACACCTCCTACTACACCAGGTTGCTCAAGACACCATCCAACGCGGCTTTGAACGCTTCTGCAATTGGAGCCTCCACAGCTTCTCTAAGCAACCTGTCCCAGTGCCTCACCACCCTCACGGTGAAGAACTTCCCAAAGTTTAGATTTTTCACCTCAGATAGTGGTGTCTTCCTGGGCAGTACACATCTTTTGTCTGAAGTGAAATTAGTTGGCTCTTGTTTGTGGCAAATGCCACTAACTTTAAGATGCCGAGCCTGGTTAAACAAAGCAAGTGTTATAGTAAAAAATAATTGAGCTAAATCACTCTAGAGCAAGTGACACTTTGCAAGAAATAGCATATCTACAGTGGATGTTTGTCAGCAGAGTTATCTCAGTTTAGCTGTATCACTATGAAAGCAATGCTGGTAGAGATAGTGCCCCTTGTTTTCATGCTGCTGTTGCAATTGATTTGAAGGCTTCATTTCCCTTGTGCAGAGAAGCAAGCACTTTAAACTGTGGTTATGTATACCTACTGCGTACCAAAAGAAGGATAGAGCAGCAGACAGAAGCAGAAGTTTTATTCTACCAGAGAAGAGGAAGTACTAATATTGAGAGGATCTCTGAGGAGTTTTGCCATGAAGTCAAGACACAAGACTCTAAGTTTAGGGTAGAATGGAGTTCCCCTCACCTCAACATATGAAAGCTGCTTCTTGTGACCTATCACGTAAGCATGGTCTACGAGTCTTTTTTTTTTTCCTCCTAAAACTTCTGCAAATAGAATAAAACATTCTTTCATGATGGTGAAAAAGTTTAAATATTTCATAAAATTACACTTTAGTTAACAACTTCTGTGATAGATTTGACAGCCACTCCCCAAAATAAAGACTGGTGTTTCCACTAATTACATGATGATTACTTTCCAGCAGGATAAATTAGCCCCTGCTGAGCTCCAGGCTGCTACAGCTAGTCTGTTACTCAGGCCTGAATTCAATGCTTTAAAGCTTACTTTGATATTTCCTTCATAAGTAATGTCTGAACGCTCCTAGACGTAACCATAGGCACACATAATTTCTGTAGAATTCCTGCCTTCTGGGTGAATATGAATCACTTCCTTTCTGTTGTATTTATCAGAGATGAAAAGTAAACATGGTTTCAGAATTTTCTTACTGTATTTCCATAAGCATTGTAATATCATAGAATGGTAAGGTTGGAAGGAGACCTCAAGGATCATCTAGTTCCAACCCCCTGCCATAGGCAGGGACACCTCCCACTAGCACAGGTTATCATGAGGGTGCACACATCTGAATGCACATAGTGAGCTCAACTTTTAGAGCATCTGTTGATTGGCAAGTCAAATGTTTTCCTGTGAGCTTGATATTGTCCTGACTTTCTTCTTTGGGGGATTTTGAAAGTGTCCAGATATTCATAAGCTAATGTTATTTTTTTTTTTTTTTTTTTTCCCCCTTTCCCCCCCTCCCCCCACTAATTCAGCTGGAGCAAATGTTTTAGCATGTTGAACATCTTCTGCGTTCATCGCTGCATCTGATGTGTGTGGTTGTGTGTGAACACATTTGCCATCTCAGTGAGAAAGACAATGCCATAGCCATACTGCCTGAAAGAAAATGTATCTGTTCAGAGCACTACCTAGAAGTACATGATTTGGCAAAGGAAATAACTTTATTCTAAGTAATGTCTGATTTAGTTCTAACTGCTGGCTTTTCATACCAGGTGTATTTTGGCTCTTGTACATTTCAGCTCTGCTCTCCTTCATCCGTTGTTCTTTCTACCACCAGTTGTTGGAAAAGCAGCCCTGGGACTGATGTGCATTCAGAGGAGAAATTTGAACTGTGCTCCTCTCAGTGCTGTCCTAGATGTTTCCTGGTCTGAAATTACTTGCCTGTCATTGCTGTTCATAGTTTACCTATTCAGTTTGACCTTTTGTTGTGGAAGGCCTAAATAGGCATAAACATATCCTGGCTTGTCCAGACCTTTTCTGTTCTCTCTCTTTCTGCTGTTGGGGGAAGCAACCACAGGAAAGGAAGACAAAGGCTTGGTGCCATCATGTCTCTTCCAAGTTGTAAACAGGGTACCTTCACGCGTTTATACATTTGTTTGTGTTCTGCCCTAAAAGGGTAAAAGTAAGCCCTAGCTCACCTAATATGGTGAAGTTTGGCAAACTGCCACTCTTATTTGAGTCACTCTGTGACCAAAGAGCCATTAGTCTTGGGTTAAATTGATAAAAGGAGATGAGCAGTCAAACGCAACATGCTTCTGCCTTATCGTGCTTCTGCCTCATCCTGCCATGCTCTGCCATGCTTTTGCCTTATTTGCTTTTCAGCATTATGTCTGCTAAGTTCCAAGCCAGATTTGCTGCATAATAGCAAGCTCTGATGCTTATTATTGAAGTACTTGCCTCAGTTTACCAGGGGATAAGCATTAAGTGCTTTCACATAATAGGCTTAGCCAGTGTGATATTGTGCCCATTTGCACATCTGTAAGACATTGTGCCAAGACTGCACATCCACAAGTCTTCTGCTGGGACTGGGAGCCCTGGAAAGGACACAGAGTTGTCTAAGAGGAACTAGAATCACATCAGAGATCGTTTGTCTCTCTTGCAGCACCCTGTTAGAGCCTGGGAAGATCCAGAAGCCTCAACGTCTAACAAGACACCAGCACAACTCCCTTGAAGTGTTTGGGTACTGTCTGGAAACTGTAGTTAGCCCCAGGAATTCGGAGATAATATTTTGTGAGTGAATACTTAAAGCCTCTCTCTAACTGAATCCCAATGCCTTCTGCCTTCTTCAAGGGGGCTGGAGCACAAGCCCTACGAGGAGAGGCTGAGAGAGTTGGGGTTGTTCAGCCTGTAGAAGAGGAGGCTCAGGGGAGACATTATTGCTCTCTACAACTACCTGAAAGGAGGTTGTAGCCAGGCAGGGTGTGATGGTTTGGGAGTTACCTGCCCCCCCAAACTTTGTAAAATCACCCAGACTAGACTCAGCCAGCTGGAAGCTAAGGAATGAAGCTATATTTACAGCTTAGCACAATTTACAAGCAGATATATACACAATATACATGAATATTTACAGAAATACACAAGTTAAAGGTAATAGAGAAAGACAATCCCCCTTGCAGAAATCAGAGTCCCCGGAAGGGGCTCCCAACCACACTTCCACCTTCTTTCCACCTCTCTACCTTACCCCAGGGTTTGCCTTATGCACAAGGTGAGTTTGGAGGATCAGCCAGGGGGGTTAGAAGGAAAGTGGTTAGTGAGGTTACTCAGCAGAGAGGAGAAGACCCACTGGCTCCCAGAGAGACCAAGAGACTCTGTGTTATTTGTTTGTGTTCTTGTTCTTATACATCTCAGCAAACCTATGAGTGAAGTAGACATCACCATTGTTTCCTTTTCACAGCCTATAATCTAATTTTCTTCATTAAAATATTCAAATTAGCCTCAAACCAGCACACAGGGGTTGGTCTCTTCCCCCAGGCACTGTGACAGAACAAGAGGACACAGTCTCAAACTGCACCAGGGCAGGTTTAGGCTGGATGTTAGGAAGAAGTTCTTCACAGAAAGAGTGATTGGCCATTGGAATGGACTGCCCAGGGAGGTGGTGGAGTCACCATCCCTGGAGGTGTTTAAAAGGAGGCTGGAGGAGGCACTTAGTGCCATGGTTTAGTTAATTAGAAGGGTTAGGTGAGTTGGACTTGATGATCCTAGAGGTCTTTTCCAACCCGGTTAATTCTGTGATTCTGTGCCTTAAGCAGAAAGGAGCCTCTCATGTCCCTCTAGTGGGCAAGTGGTATAATCAACTGCAAGGACCTCTTTCCAGTTTGTATTTTGCTAGTTATTTCTTAAATGCTCTAGATTGCCTCTGTGTTTTCATCTGTGTAATGTTTTTCATGACCATCCAAATAACCTGATTAAATTATGTGGTGAGATTAAATATATTAATATAAAAAATAATTAATTATGTTCATTTTTTAAAATATAAATCCTGCCTTTGCCCATACTGTTACACCTTTTGATGAGCGTAGGGAGTAATGATGCTGTGGTGGTGCTGAATTACCTTTTCTTGGTAACTGAAAATTTGTTTTCCAAACCTATATGGTTTGGAACACCGTACATACAAGAACATTTGTTGGTTAGGGTTTTTTTGTTGGTTGGTTTTTGGTTTGTTTTCTTTGTGTGGTTTGTTTTGGTGGCTTGTTTGCCCCTTTTTTAGTGGGTTTGTTTGTTTGTTTTGTTTTTATGATGACTGATGTGGTACTGAAAGACTACCTGTCTGCATCTTGAAGTCAGAGTAGTCGTTTACAATAAAACCAACATTTAAATACAGTGAGGTCAGTAGTTCCATTCCTGTGTTACTTCATGGTCTCTTGGGAGTCTTGTTTATGTTGAAAGCTACTTTTTGTTGCTTTATTTGCATTTCTTCATGTATCTACTCAACATAATATTGATACTATTTGACATGCTTGGCCAGCATACAGCATCTGTTTCTGCACTTGGGCCTCTACTCAGAACAGTAGGAAGAAGATTCCTTTCTTTTTAATGATCTATGCCTCATGTTTTGCCTGCCTTGGATATGACTTCATGCCTGCTCACAGTATTTGCACTGTTCCCAGGAAGCACATTCTGAATCACTGTTTAGGTAGCCACCATGAGAGAAAGATGGATACAAACACTTGTAAAACACTTGGTCCTGTAGGGCTCATTTCATATTCTTTTCACCCCGTCCTTAAGAGTAGTATACTAAGCACCTTGAGCCTATTGCTGTCTCATTTCTGTTTTCTATGTTTGTCTGAAGATTTTGTTTATGTATCATATCTTCATACTGCCATACCATTGTCAGAAGTTGAGTGTGGTCCTTTTATTTATTTTATTGTCTGTATTTTCAAACCATAGCATAGTAATTCTTGTATCACACAGTGAAAATATTTTGGGTACCTGTTTCCATTTAATTGCATGTAATGGTGATGGAAAAAGAAATGCTTGTGTGTTGATCTGGAACTGAGTTGTCCAGACCTGCTGTGAACATGCATGTGAGTCCTGGTTAGCTTCTAAAGGGTCGTTTTTGTGACTTCTGGCTCCTCCTTACACTCATGAACAGTAAGTAGCCAAATGTTCACATTCAAGCAGCCCTGTAGCAGTTGCCCATTCAAACTGGGTCAAGTAACAAGGTCCTCCATGATGTTTGAAAAGTCCTGGCAATCAGGTGAATAACCTCAAACCCCAGCTGCATTTTTAGCTGTGGTATCTTCAGAGTCACTTTTCAGGTTCAACTTGTAACTCCTGCAATAAAAGCAAGGAATTGATTGTGTGTAGTTCTGCAGCTGTTTCTAGTTTAAACTTGTTTAACTTTTACTGCATTAGTGTGTTCTAGCAAACATCTGAAGATATATCAGTCCTCTGACACCTCTTCTGCCATTCTGTCTCCTGTGTCCTTAACACCAGAATATCACCAATTTTTATTCCAAATCTCAGAAGTCCTATTGATTACTTTTGTTGATGACATTACCATTGCTTGGTGGCAAATTGAGTCTCCCATTGCATTTTTTGCCATCCACATATGATGCTCACCATGCAGTGAAGTAACTGTTAAGTCTTCCACAATAACTTGTACTTTTCTCTGTCTTTGGCAAGGAGCACTGAGACTTTGCTCTTGGCAAATCAGGTAGTATTTCTTGATGAGTGCTTTTCAATGGCTTTGTAAAATTTCTGTGTCTGTGCAAAACCACAATTTACCTGGCTTTTCAGTAGTCTCATGCTGCTTATTCAGTCTGTGGGTTCCGTGGCTTTAGCAATAACATTGTCTTCAGCATTCATTTTACTGTTCCTGTTGTTTTTCTCTAATGTGATGGATACTCGGTGAAACAGGTCCAGTACTGCTTAAACTCTTCTGGCTGTTTTCAAATGTAACATGCCCAGAAGACATCCAAGTAGTTCAGAAACACCTTGATAATATCAGAAGGATGTCTGTACTTTCTGAACTTGTGGCTTTTTCAAGTGTGTGCATATGTATGGCTGGCAAAGTCTTCAAAGATGCTTATATTCCAGTCATACTTGCAAAAAATATGCCTTTATGTGCTCCCTAAACTTTATAGGCACCCTCTTGTCATTGGTCTACAGATTCATGGAATCATGAATTACTTTGGACTGGAAGGAACTGAAAGGTGATCTAGTCTAACCCTCATGCTCCTGTGCTTCCTCTTTCTACGTGTTGTTTGGTATTTGTACAAATGTGGAAATGGCACTTTGGAGAGTTCTCTCAGTGTTCCCTCTTAAGTCCCAAGTACTTGGTGGTTAAGATGTTCACCTGAAGTAGAGAAGTCTGAAGTTTGTCTCTGCTCAAATTCTGAATTTCCTGGCAGAGTACTTGAATCAGTAGAAGGTCCAGTGATTTTTCTCTTACCACTTGTTTCTTTGCATGATGAAATTCTTCTGAATGCTGAATTCATCTGATGCTGGAAGGAAATCTTGTTTAGTGCTACTGATTGTAAGGGGGACCATCTTTGTGCAGAGATAGGCAACATGCTGAAATGCCACCGGTGCCTATATGTTTCATGCCTGGCCAGTTTAGGAGATTGGTTCTAGATGCTTTCCCTATTTCGGTTCTACTTCGTGCTCATGGAACAGCTTGCATCCAAGTATCTGGATGTTGCAATGCAATACATCATAAAATCAGAAAGCTCTGAAGATTCTGTCAGAGGAGAGACTTCTCCCATGATGAGGGCCAGTACATCCACAACTTCTTTTGTTTAGGTGGAATAGTGGCTTCTGAGCTGTGGGGGGTTTAACCAGGTGTTTTCTCCTTGGTCTATTTGCAATATTGAACGGTAGGGTCATTTACTACTGTGTCGTTTCAGTTTTGGTTTTGTGGATGCAGTGTTGCTTTCTTCTTTTGTGTAACTCAGAGGAAATTCTTGTAAGCTGCTTTCACTGATGACCTGCAAACAATTTGGTGTCACTTTTTTTGTGCACTGTTGTTTCATCGTCCTATACTATTTCAGGCTTTACAAATCACTTAGCTTTGCTATTTTGTGTCAGGTTAATATCACATATGTCCTAAAATTAGAAGCACTTGTTTTAAGAGTATTAGGAAAGTTACAGGGCCTCTAGAAGAAAAAGCAGGAGTCAAAACTACTTGGAGAACTTTCAGAGTACTTGTCAATAACAAGTACGATGCAAATTTTAATTAAATGGTTAATTATTTTGGGGGTCGTCCTTGCTATTATACTCATAGAATCATAGAATGGTAAGGTTGGAATGGACCTCAAGGATCATCTAGTTCCAACTCCCTGCCATAGGCAGGGACACCTCTCACTAGTACAGGTCACTCAAGGCCTCGTCCAACCTGGCCTTGAACACCTCCAGGGAGGGAGCAGCCACAACCTCCCTGGGCAACCTGTTCCAGTGCCTCACCACCCTCACTGTAAAGAACTTCCTCCTGACATCCAGTTTAAATCTCCCCTCTACCAGGTTAAATTCATTGCCCCTAGTCCTGTCATTGCAAGACCTTGTAAATAGTCCCTCCCCAGCCTTCCTGTAGGCCCCCTTCAGATAGTGGAAGGCTACTATAAGGTCTCCTTGAAGCCTTCTCCAGGCTGAAGAGCCCCAACTCTCTCAGCCTGTCCTCATAGGAGAGCTGCTCCAGCCCTCTGATCATCTTTGTGGCCCTCCTCTGGACTTGATTCCCTCCTGAAGGTAGGTAAAATATACACAATGAAAACACAAACACTTTGGCTGTTGCTATACTGTTACTACAGGTTACCTAACATAACAGTAATTCTGTGATAAATTCGGAGTATTAGCCTGTTTTCAGAGTGGCATTAATTTACCTTAATCATGTAAAATGAGGAAAGAACATAAAGCTTTGAAACCATGCTTTGCTTCCACAACTCAAGAATAAAAGAGCAAGCTCATGGTAGCAGCAGTAGGATAGTATGTGGTCACATAATTAAAGACTGTTTCAGAATGCTCCAAAGGGCCAAACTCGAGGAATTACTAGTAATCTTCATCTTAAGGTTTCTTAACATTTTAAACCTTTAACTTGGCAAACTAAAAGATTAAACTCCTGTAGGTTTTGATGAATAATTTTCCATGTTTTGAATACAACAGAAGACATTCTTTAGGTCTGCCCTATGGATGTTCATTGCCTGCAGTAATGGAATATTCGAGGGCTGCAATAAGCCGACAGTCTGGAAGCAGGATGGGTTGCTCTGTTTGCAAGAGTTCTACAGGTGCACAGGCAAGGCTTAAAAGTACTGAAGTCCATTCTAAAGTCTCAATGGGTACTTCAGCCCTCACCCAAGGAAATGATGCTGAGAAGAGGTGATAGTTTCTTTTACAAGAAGCATGATCAGTACGTGTGGGCAGTCTCTTTGACAAACGGAGAGATTTCTGTTCTGATGCCCTCCCACCAGATTCCTGGTGAGGGTATCACTCTCCAGTGGGAACACTGAGAAGAATTCTTTGTGGGTTTTAATCTACAATAGGTGTCTCTCGAGCCAGTGGTTAAAAAATGAAGACAATTTGGTTTGCAACTTCAATAATGTTTCTTTTATCTTGATACAGCAAATTCAGTACATTATATGAGTATGACAAAAAGGGAAGTGAATTATCATGGGCCCTAAAACTATTGTTGGGGAAGGAAAAGATTTGTAGATGCTAGTTAACATACTTTGACAACTGTTTGCCAAAGCCATTCATTACATCTGCCTCTACATTAGAAAGGGCACAATATTTCATTTTCCATTTCCTTTCACAAATAGAAAATTAATTGCATAGACTTGCAGAAAGTGTAGCTATAACTCGTTATGTATTGTTAAGACTGTCTGTGATAAATTTATCAAGCTTAGTCAAAAAGTACTCTGAAATCACAATGGATCCATCTTAATTAACACTCTTTAAGTGACAGGTACACCTGTTTGGAAACAGGAGGTAATAGCAGGGAAGTTTTCTGGAAGCACAGCAGTAGTGGTCTCTGGTTAATAGAGGAAGCTGGAAAATATACTTTGATTTGAGCCCTGTTACTACCTTCAGAAATCAAATTCAGAGTCCTGTTTTGCAAATGAATTATCCCACTCTATCTGTAAAAACAAACAAACAAACAAAAAACTAGACACTTATGTCCACGAGATATCTATTATCTCACTGTTGACTAGTTGTGTAATCGAGCAGTTAATAGGTTTATCTTCTTCCCATATAAAGTCCAACTCTATAATATAGTTATGACAGATGTTTACAGAACTCTTCAGCCATAAAACTATCTTATAATTATTGTCCATCCTTTGTCATATTTGCTGATACAGCTTATATTTGCTGGTGGTATGCATGGACTGGTGCTGTTGAGGCAGTCCTTAATGACAGTAGAAAGCAAAGGGTGAACAGAAAAGGTGACACAGCGTACAAAAAAAGCAGGCGGAGGAAGGTCAGGGACATGTAGACATGTTGCTGCAATGTGCTGAGTTGCCTTGGCAAGAACATACCACAAGACAAAGATAAGTTAAATAATGGGAAGTACTGCACTTGAGGGTGAAAACAGCTGGACTTGCTGACGAATTCCTGAGCACTGAAAAGAATTTTCAACAAGTTTGTATTTCATCGTGGTTTCCTCTAGATTCAGGTTGCATACTGGCCATAGACTCCCTGGGGGAAGAGGGCTAATCAACCATCAGATGAAGGCTCTCAGACTGAGGCCCTACACGGCCACTTCTTCAGGGCTGAGCAAGATTTGGGTGAGAGTGTGGTGAGAACCTGTGTCCTCATCACCATCAACTTGCAGTAAAATACTCCACACAGAAAGACAGGCCTGGTGTGTATTTTAAGATCTAACATTGAATTGTGCTTTAGTTGTTATCTTGCTATCTGCAGTCTCAGCTGCTGTGTGAGCACTAGAAAAGGTTTCAGAGACTGCCAGCTTTCAGAGCCTCACTTTTAGCTGTTAGGTCATAAACAGATTTAAACTGCTTTTCCCATGTGCTTTTCAGACACTATCTTCTGACCTATATTTCACTCCTTCCTGCAGTTCTTTCTCCTACCTCTCTGAATTTTTGGGGTGCTGACATCAGCTCTTTATTTTTTGCCAGTATTTTTTAGGTTTAGATTTTAACAATGAAATATATAACTCAGTTTAATACAGTTTTCTTTCTGTATTTCTTGATGAGTTTGCCAAGAAACTCAGATAAGCTTTCAAAGAAAAGCAACCTGCAAAAGTTAGTGTTGGCCTATTTCCTTAGTTAGTTAAAATAGTTTCAGTTTTTCTGCTAGGCTATCCAGATATGAAATGTTCCTCCCTCAGTCTGAGCATGTACTAACCTCTCAGTGGTGGAGCATGATGGAATTTGCGTGATGCACAGTAACTCATTCCAGTCACACATGTCATTAACAGCAACAGTATGTTACAGTTTTCACCAGACAAGCTTCAAATAAACTACAAAACACGGTTGTTTTGTTTTCCTGAAATACCCTTTGTTTTACTTTTGTTCCTCAATTTCTCATGGATTTAGTAATGCTGAGGATCTGTCTAGTTTAGCAAGTTAAAAGTAATCTGGTGAAGAATACCTAGCTGTACTTTTTGCAGGCTGACGTGAATGTAGAGCTACCCTTCCTTTAGATTACAATGACACTGCTACTGATGTCACTGGAAGGAGTTCACAAAGACATTTTAGTGCGCTCACTGCTTTAGTGATAATCCAGTTTCCTCTGTTTAGACCTTGTTACAGCCCTGTTCAGTAGGAAAATATGCCCTCTTTTAGAACCACAGTTTCCCTTCCTTTCTTTCGTTTCTCCTCCTTTTTTTCCTTTCTTTTCTTACACTGCTCCAAACCCTACTATTTGCTATTCACCACCTGTCTCATTTTATCTGTTAAAATGTTCTCAGCAGAACAGCTGATGCTGACCTTCTATGTGCCGTCGTTATGCTTTGGTAGTAACATCCCAAAGTAGGAGAGAGTTTTCATTTCTTGGTTGTTATTTAAGATACCAACTCAAGTAGATTTTACTGCCTCGGTTAAAACTCTGAGCATGAACTGAAGGTTCTCTTTTACAGGCAGACAACAACAACAAAATTTTGGACACCATAGATTTGGATATACTGTTCAGGCTCAAAAAAATACACCAAGTAGGAAGAATGCAGGTCCCGGCTTTGAATTTACCACATCATTTGTCTGTGGTCTTAGGTTGATGATGTATCAGCCCTATTGTTCTCCTGCACTCGGCAGTAGTGGTCATGCTAATGCTTTTTGGTTCTATTGATAGAAAAGTTTGAGATTTAGACACATGTGACTTTGATCTCTGCTAATGTTGTTCTTAGATTGGATTAGAGATTAAGTTTGCTGTCTTCCTTTTATTCCCTGCTTCTCCTTCTGGCTCTGCATATATGAGTACACTGCCTGCTAATCTCTCCGATCGATTTCAGATCTATTGCATTCAGCAAAAGACAAATCTGTGGCTAATTCTGTTGTCTAAGCTCCTTTTCAGTCAACAATTACTTAGAATTTTCTCAGATACATGTCACTATCTATTCCAAAATGCTCAGCCCTTTCCCTTTCAGTCACTTAGAGACTGGAAGGTGAATGGAAAAAAGAAGTGTCTGAGATCCATGAGGACTTGAATATTTTTGTCAGATGCTATAGAGCTGCTTCGCCATACTGGATTTCAAAGTCAGTTTCTGAAACCTTTGACTTAAACTTTGTCTTCCATCTAAGAAACAAGATACAGTTACATTATGACAAATCTAAACGACCATTTCTGGTGTCCACCTTTCAAAACCTTCCTTTTTCATAAACAATATTTAGAAAACAGAAGAATGACCTGTTTGAGTGAATATGCCTCTGACTGGCAGCTGTTGATGAGAAGTACAAGATTTGGATCATAGGTAGAAGATGCAAAGCTACAAGCCTAAGTTTATTTACAGGATTGGTGTGTATCATACAAAGTGAGCTCACATGGTTCAGCACATGAAACATCTAGATAACCTTAAGCAACGGACTGATTTTAATTAGATCCTTATCAGTTTAAGGAGTAGGAGGAACAGCATGTAACTTCTGTGACATAGATTTCACAAACTGGATAATTCGTAATTAAAACTATGCAGAATTAAGAAGTAGAACAGTGCACAGGTACTCTCTCTTCTGGCTTGATCAAATACTTGATACAGCAAACCTTTAATGACTGGAATGGGTTTGAGTGAGGCTGAAAGATTCAAAGAACTTTTGAATGCTAATTAACTACTGACAGTTGTTCAAGTAAAGTTTGTGTTAACTCACCTCTGAGACGTTACCTTAGGCTGGTGTGTGTGTGTATAGATGTGTGAGATGACTTAGAAGCTTAAGCTTAAAATTATTGTGCTTTTCTTTTACCAAATAATTTAACAGATAAAAACCTTTGCGTGGTGGTAGAAACATGGGTGGGAAAGCATCCTGTTTCCACATTGCCCATCCTTCTAACTTAATAGGAATAGCTGAAAGGCATGAATCTCCCTCAGCAAGGCAAAACCATTGAGAGGTGCCCTCTCCTGGTTCCTTCTATGGAGGCCAAAGGCTTCCAGCTGCTGATCACAGCTAAATGCAGCTGGCAGTGCTGTAGAGGCAGCATTGACACCAAGTGTCTCTCATCTGCTTCCAGCGAAAGTAGCCCATATAGCTTAACCAGTTCAAACAGCTGGCTTGAACTCACCTGCCTGATTTTGTCTGACATGCATTAGAAAGTGAACATCTGATCTCTTCTGCTGACAGAAGAGCGGATGGGCAGGAACAGTTCACAGCAGCAATGCCCTTAGGTGGATTGTGAAAAATGTATCTGTCAATGGCCTAACTATCTTCACAAGGTCTTTTGTGGTACAATTAAAGCACTACCTGTTGTGTGTGGACATGGCTGAACACAGAAATAAATCTGCTTCAGTCATAGCCAAATCTGTGGGAAGAAAGATATTTCTGCACCAGACAGCTGTACAGTTAAAAAAAAAACCCCAACACAAAAAAAACCCCAAACCCCAAACAAACAAACAACACCCCACAAACAAACAAACAAACCCAAACCAAAGAAACCAAAACCAAACCCACAAACCCAAACCAAAAACCCAAAGACTACTAACCCTCCCAAACCTCCCCCCCCCCAAAAAAAAAACACCAAAAAAAATTAAATCAAAGCCACCCAACCAGTGAAAGATCACTTCTCCCTCTAAAGTTAAAACTTCCTTCACACTCCCTGCAACTCTTAGGTTCAAGCTGTTTTTCAGTAGATTATCTGCAGAGACTCTCCATTAATCCCTTTCTCCTTTGTGGTTAGCTTTCAGCTTTACAAATAAGATTGAGGAACAAGGCATTATAACAGAGGTAGAGGAGCTCAGGAATTTTTCTGATGTCCTGGTATATTCCAAGCCAAAATGATAGCCACCAGGCTATATATGTTTTGTGGTGAGGGAGAAGACAAGACTTCTCAAAACCTTTTCTCTTGTGAAGTCAGCAGGAGTGTGCAAGGAGCTGCTTCTTGTGGAGATGATCAGCTTCCCTCTAGAGATGACCAGAATGAAGATGGAGACTGGAGACATTTATCCCAAAGGACAGAATGGGCTCCTTTTGTTTCACAACCCACCATGATTCACCCAGTCATGCTTACTTTTTTCTGTTTCAGAGAATGGATATATTTCACACTGAACTGTTTTCTGAACTGAGTTCAAAGCAGTCGTGTTTGATGGGATTGATTATTTGTAAATGAACTATTTTCTAATCCACAGCTAAAGCTCAAAATGTCAAAGTAACTTTTTTTTTTTTTTTCATTTTAGAAAGGCTACCTCTTTTCTCAGGCAGGAAACAAAAGCTTATGATACAGAACATATTTCTTGGAACTCATATGAATAACTCTTCTGTAGAGCACTTAAAAATACACCAAAATACCAAATCTAATACGAGCCACAGAGGAGGTTTATGTGGAGCTAGTTATTAATTTGACATTTGCATCAGTGTGCTTCTTTACCCTACAATATATTTGTGGAAAAGCTGCACACTTGTAAGTGCAGCATGACTGCACATTCTTAACATTGCTGTATGCACAGTGAGACCAGGGTTGTATATCTGAACCTGGGGTCAGAAAAGTGTTTTAACCTTTCTAGGTATGCGCCTCCACTGAAGTTTGAACAAAAGGTGGAATAAGACACAGTATTAATATGCTAGACTGAAAGTAATTAAAATATCTGTATCAATACACAGCAACCACAGGAAGAAGGAAGTTGTGCTCCAGCTTCCTGTTGTGAAGTGGTGGCCACACTGCCTTTCAGACTCACCGACTTCAAGCATTTTCTCTCAGAATCTATCTTTAAAATTCTTCTAGTCTTCCAGTGTCCCCTGAAGTGTCCTTTGTCTTCAAGATAGTTATTCTTCACAAAGCTGTTCTCTGAATTTCAGAAAATGCCCAGGGGATAGTTGGCAATCCACTGGAACTGAGGAAAGTTGCAATCATGACTTCGCAATCTATTTTTGAGAAACTACCTTTAAGGATTTATTCATTCCTACTGTGTGTGTCTGGAGCTCAATCTAGTGGGCATAAATGACATATGAGCATTGGAGAAAAGGCTGTACTCTCAAGATGTGCAGTTTTCTTTTTTTTCCCCTTTAAAAAAAAAAAGTCACTCTAACTGAGATTTTCAAAATCATTTGTACCATTGTGGAATGACTACAGAAGTTTTTGATGTCCAGACATTTTCCTTTAAAAGCTTAATTTTTTCAGAAGACAGATGCTTAGCACATTTTTGTTTCTTAGCTCAGAAAAATGAGGCATTTTAAATCACTGCTGTGTTCAGTTCTTTTTGTTTTACCTGCTTTATATTAACTTTGTGTAATATGGGCTGATTGTACCCAGCTAGTAAATAATGCCATTATCATTAGCGTCTTGTGGATGTCACAAAAGCATTGAGTCCTGTGTTACATTGTGGAGGAAGAACAGGGCCTTACAGGATCACTTTATGGAGGGGGCAGAGGTGAGAGAGGACCTTCTGGGTGGCTTTTTGTGAAGCTGATGATGACATAGTAACTGAACTGAGGATGAAGGGGCTGCATGGTAAGAGACATGGATGAATAAGTGGAGCAGGAAAGCTGGAAGCCTGGAACAATGCATTTGAAGGTGATGTGATGAAACACAGTTTGAGTATGTTAGAGGAATTCAAAGTGTTGAGTAAAATCACTGAGGTAAAAGTCAAAGAACCTTACCTCCATAATCTGTGTGGGGTGGAAGGGATCAAGAAGAGCCTGAAGGGAAAAGGTGGGCAGAAAGAAGAGTTATTGTGACATGCTGCCTCAAAATAAGTGATGAATGTTTTATTCTCTGAAATTAATTACCATAGAAAAGTCAAAAAGGACTGACTAAATGTGGAAACCTACCTTATAGGTGTCTCATCTTAACTAAATTCCCTGCATAGTAAATACAGGGCGGGGCAGAGGAGTACTTCTTGTTCAGTTAGCGCGAGTTATATTTCCAGTAAGTTTTTTGGGTTGTAGGTTGGTTTTTTTGATTTCTTTGTTGGTTGTTTTTCTGGGGTTTTTTTGTTTGTTTGTTGTTTGAAGTGAGTGACCTTCTTATATATACATATATGCATAATTGTGTGTAAGAGTATATATATACACACTTACATAGATATCTGAAATATGGTAAGATGAAGCCCTCAGTCCTACATGTGAAAAGAAAGCAATATGAGTCCCATGATGGTTAATGTTTGCTCCAACACCTTTGCACCCTGACTGCAAGTGAAAATGTCAGCATGGGCAGAGTTCTTGTGCCATGTCTGTCAATAGCACTGAGCTGGGCATAAAACCGAATCAGTGAGTGTACAAATTAATATACTAGCCACTGTCATTAGTGGATTTGTTTTCTGAGGGCAGAGTCTTTACAAAACCCTCTGACAGTTACACAACTTTAAAAGATTCTCATCATTCAGTAGATTTTTTTCACAAAAAGTGTGTAAATTGCTGGTCAGTTTGTGGCACCTGGTTGTTTTTTCGGCAGTGCTTAAGTGTAAGCCGAGTTCTTCTGAGAAGAAGATAACAAAACAAAGCCTACATAGCACTTCTAAATAGCTGCCTATTCAGACCCACATTTCACTAGAAATCTCCAGTGTACCTGAAAATGAGAAAGCAAGTATCTTCAGTTGATAAAAAATGAAGGCAGAGGAATGTGATGCTGTGGTAAGTGCAATAGTTTGACTGTATTGTGTAATAACTATAATAGTGGCAGTATCTGAACGTGTAACCTTTAATTACTCTGCTTGTTTCTCCAAACTCTTAAGGAAGGAAAAATAACACTTATTTCACACATGTGAAAATTAATTTTCCAGCAGACAAGAGCATAAGAATGTCTCTACAACGTCAAACCAAACTCCTTTCTAACACAATATTTTTTTTTTTATTTTCAAAGGTGGCCAATTGCAGATGTATAAGAGAGAAAGGATAAAATGTGGCAAGCAATGAGCAGCACTGAAGTGTAACTTCCTACTTCCATCAGTCTGTAGATTAGGAATTTTCTGAGTCTGAATTAGCTTTCACAGCATCTTATGCAAGTGCTCAGAATAGTGCTTTCCCTTATTTAATGCATTGATTGGCTTTAAGATTGCTGTTGTCCTCTGGTATGCAGGTTTTCCTGTTCAGTACAGTGCATTCCAGATGACTTAGGAGCCTATTAACCATTTTCAAAAACAATATAAGAGCTAGGTCTTTTGAGAATCACTAGTTATTGTTGGTAATGTGAGTTGAGTTCTACAGTCATTTGGTTGGAAGAGACCTCAAAGATCATCAAGTCCAACCCATTACCACAGACCTCGAGACTAGGCCATGGCACCAAGTGAAGCAATTTGAACACTTTTTTTTTTTTTTTAAATCCTGGAGTTGTCCAGGATTTAAGTAGGGAATTTGACATGTGACATTAGAGAGAACTGAAATTAGATGAGAGAGTAACTTTCTTGATGCAGGAGGTGTGTGCAAGTGCCACCTTGCAAAGCTTTTGTATTAGTCTGAAACAGATTTTTGACCTGGTAAAAAGAGTCTTGCTATCTTCAGGAGAGTAGTGATGACATGGGGCAGGGAAGTCATAGTCTGATTAGAGAAATTACATAACTGACTGGTTTGTGATACCAGAACATCTTGAGTCCAAAGTTAAGAAGCACAGACAATAAGGATACATCAACACTGCACACACCTTTACACGAGCTAAGCTACCACTGACTTCTGACATGCACAGTATCCCAATTGCTAATCAAGCTCTGACTTATCTGCCCTGCCTAGAAGCCTGAAGACAACCAATAGTTTTAGTGAGTCATATAGGTACCAGATAGTCTTTCCAGCAGCTTGTCCTGTGCATACTACTGGCTATGGCTTGCTTTTGTTTTGGTTTTTGTTTGTTTGTATTTTTCTGCGTTTGGTTTGTTTGGGGTGGGTTGGTTGGTTGGTTTTGTGTGTGTGTGTGTTTGGGTTTTTTTGGTTGTTATTTTTTGGTTGGGTTTTATGGTTTGGTTTGGTTGGGCTTTTTGTTTGGTGGTTTGTTTTTTTTTTGTTGTTGTTTTGCTGGTGTTTTTTTTAGGTTTGGTGTTGATTTTCGTTTGTTTGGGTTTTTTCCTGTTTTTTTATTGTTGCTGCCATTAGTATTGGATATCTCTGAAACGTTTGGGTTGGAGTACTCTAGTACCCCATTTAGATGAGGTGTAAGCAAATAGAAACCTCTGTCCTCCATGGCTGGTGCACAACAGCATGGTACTGTAAAATATTTACATATCAGCCAAAACTTTGGCCTGCTGTGCCTCTGGTATAGGTAGAAATGTTATTTTCTTTAACTTTTGTAGGTGGTTCTTGTCGAAGGGTTGTTTGGATGGGAGGGGGAAATTCCTGCTGTTCCCCTTTTTGCCCTGACTTCTCTCCTAGCACTTGCTAAAAGTAGCACTGAAATCAGTCCAGATCCTTCAACTTCTCCCAAGGTGGGGGAGGGATGTAGAGAGAGGTGAAAGTGTCTACCACAAATACATAATTTTCTTTTCACTTCATTGTTCCCTCTCTGTGTGACTTGGCAGGTGTGCTGAGTGGGAATGGTGTGCAAATCGATCCCGAGGCAATCAATGACATGGCAGCTGGCCAGAGCTGAACACCAATGCACTGATCATTTCCAAATCAATTCACACACTGCTCTTGCTCCAGTTACTTACCATTTTGGCAGAAGGGAGGGCTGGGGAAGTGAGAAGAAAACTGCACAAGAATCTTTCTGGGACCTTTCTAAATAGGCCACTTAACTTGCAGCCCTTCCAGTCTCATACTAGATGCAAGAAGGTGATAAAGTTACAGTGTAATGCCTTCTTTGACATCTCACGTGCTGCTCAAGAGGGAGCAGAGTGGGGCCCTGGAGAAGGTCTGGCAAATTGCATGGAAGACACAGAGCAGCCCTGCATCTTCACTCTTTTCCACCTTGCACATTGTCTATTTAAACTAGTAATACAATCATAGAATGGTTTGGTTTGGAAGGGGCCTTTAAAGGTCACATAGTTCAACCCCCCATGCAGTAAGCAGGAACCACTTTAGCTAGATCCGGTTGCTCAGAGCCCTGACCAACCTGACCTTGAATGTTTTCAGGGATGGGACATCTACCACCACTTTGGGCAACTTATGCCCTCCCTATAAATAAATTTCTTCCTTCATTCTAAAACTATTCTCTTTTAATTTAAAACCATTACCCCTTGTCCCGTTGCAACAGGCCCTGCTAAAAACTCTGTCCCCTTCTTTCTTTTAAGCCCTTTTGTACAGTCAAGCATTATTGTTTGGATGTGTGCAAGCCTAAATAATCACACAAGGCACTGTGCCACAGGGAATTGTGGCTTTTAATTTCTGAATGCTCTTCAAGGTGAACAGTTTTTTGTTTTGCTTTAATAAGCCAGAAGTTGGGCATGTCTGAAGCATCTTTTGTACAAAAATCTCAATTTAGTTGGCAAACTTCCATGCACTAAGTCTCCCTGCTTTGCTGTCAAGAAGTGAGGTATTGTTATCTCCATTAAGAGCTAGTGGGCCAGGAATAAATGCCCAGTCGCTTTGTATTGCTACTTACTTCCTTTTTAATCCCCTTTCTTCAAATGGGTGGTACCCCTTAATTTACAGTGGAGATTGTTGGGGCCAAAGATGGTTCTGGCCCCAGCACAACAGAGATGGCATCTCATCCCCATGCCAACATGAAGACCTTTCCTTTTTTTCTCCCCCTGCAAGTGGCTGGCAGTGACCCAATTCAGTGCTGCTGTTAAGGATTTTCTTGTCTGTACCACAGTTGCCATGGTCCCTAGGGAAGAAGTCGGCAAGTAATTTAGGGGTAGGACCACCCAGCAGCCCCTTCTCCCTGCCCATCACTGACATGATGGTGCCTTTTGCCAGGGTCTCGTGTGGGAGCACAAACAGATATGCACACAGAATCATCTAGCAGGAAGCTATTCTAGGCAAGAGCAGCCACAAATTGGGTTCTCTGGCTTCATACAGGGTACATGTCAATCAGGTAGAAAAAAATAAGTGCGGTCAGTTGAGTGAATTGCTGAAAGGCAGTGGCAGACCTGTGAAAAGTTACATGCTCATGCTTTTTCTTCTTATAATTATGTATCGTTAAATATATAAAGGAGTTGTCACTGTGCAGAGCTCTGTATCCTCTTGCTGTTTAGGGTACCACAAGGCCTTATGTGGCATAAAATCATAGAATGGTTTAGGTTGGAAGTGATCTCAAAGATCATCTAGTTCTATCCTCCCACCATAGGCAGGGACACCTTGCACTAGAACAGGTCGCTCAAGGCCTCATCCAACCTGGCCTTAAAGGCCTCCAGGGAGCTGTGTTCTTCATAGAGTGGAGTGTTTAGTAACAGTGTGCTCAGAACAGGTACAGCCATGTCAATAAGGAAGAATTAGAGCTCATTTATTTTATTACCCATTAATTTTAAGGAGTGCTGATGTGCCCGGCTGTTTTCAGGGGTCCAACTGCAGCTAATCATAACAGGAAGTAAATATTGGCTACTGCCTTAGGAACACATTGGATTGCAAACAAGTTGTGGCAGAAGTTGTCTTTTTTCCTCAGCGCCTGATGTGATGAGGCCTTATTTCTAGCTGGGGAGCAAGAGTGCAAAGGTTGCTTGTCACATGTCCTCTCCTGCTCCAAGATAAATGTATCAGGTGGAGACAGGCAGGTGACCATATGGCAGTAGCTGATAGTGAGGTGTTGCCAATTGTGAAATGTTCTGACTACAACAGGGAGATCCAGGAAGAATTAATTGTCTGAAGCAGCATAGCAAACTATTTCTTGCTTTCTTCTAGAGAATGGCATAGTCTGTTGCTTTATGGAAGTTCTAAGAGGATACAAGATCTGCAATAGATATGTCTAAAACCCAGATGGATGGATGTCACCTACTCAGCATGGATACTAGCTGCAAGCAGAAAGGATTAGTGATGGACTGTCAAGCTTTCAAAGCCATCCATAATTTTTGGTTGAGATTTGAGAGAATCCCATCTATTGCAATTGCTTCAGCACAGGGTTGGCTGGCAGGATCTAGAGAGGGCTACCATGGTGATGCTTTGAGTTGCGTGCCAAACTCAGTGTTTACTATAGGTATGAAAAGTATACAATAGCAGTATAGATGGCTTACAGAGTCTCCTAGCCATTGAAGCACTCATGTAATAGCCCCTTTGGAGCTGCAATTGCGAAGAGGTTGGAATGATTGTCTTACTAGGCTGAGAGTCTGCCGATGCTAATAACCATGGAACAGGAGGGTGGGTGGCATGACTAAAGGTTCTTACAGTTACCTCAATTACTTAGTTAATAGTACTCATTTAATGTGCCAGTATGTTTCATGTGTTGCTTTGTGTGATAGATGAACAACTTTAATGTTTTGAGAATGGTTTGTGAGTACTCTTGTTTTATGAGACTTGCCCACATCCAGCTTTTGTCCAGATAATTCATGCTAAAGGGCATGTGTCCATGTTGAAGTGTAACCTGAACCATTATCATTCTGAGCTGCCCAGCTCTAGTTTCTCAGAAAAAACAAACTACAGGGCTTTTACTGAGCAAGTATAGTGCTGTCAGGAGTTCAGACAAGGTCAGAGCAAGTTGAAATACTGTCTTCTGGACCCCTCTGACTCTAGTGGCCCTGACCTGCTTTCCTAGGATTTGAACAGTGGAACTGAGAAAGAGCTCATCTGCCAATGGAGCTATTTCCTGTAACCCCAGTGCTGCAGATTGATATGGGACACCCCTCACAACTGGGAGGACTCTCCATAGCTGCTGGCTCTAAGTTATGGAGATTCTCCTGTAGATTCTGAGTCTAAGATATTGAAGGTCCTGTAATGACAGGGGAAAAGCGCCATTTAGGCAAAATAAGCATGGTATTTTTTTGGTAGAGATACTGTGTGGGGTTTTATCCTCTATTGGTCTTATGAGACATACCTTTTTTAGAATAATCTTCTAAGACAGCCAAAGTCTCTCTTGAGCCTGGGTCCTTCAGTTACAGCTTTTGTTGCACTCAGGTCTGTCTTATTTTCCATCTCTAGCATGTTGGAATGGAAGATAATAAGACTTCTGCTTCTACCCTAAACCATTCCCATGTTTGGCTGTTGCTTATAAATAGAAGCCCCAGTTAGAACTATTTTCTTGTCCTGGAGAACAGGATCTATTTCTTCCCTCTTGAATGTGGTTCCTCTGCTGTCCCACTGATGCACTTGGCTCTGACCCAGAAAGGTGGCTGTACTCTTTTGTTCCTCTTCTGTGATTGTCGGGGAGGGGTAATTAGGTACTGCGAGACAATATTATAAAAATATTAATATATAATTTATTAATATTAAATAATCGGAACTCGCACCACCCCCTACCACCATTTAATAATAACAATAGTAACAGGCTCTTAGCAACGTTATGGAAACAATATACAGGTTATAACAGGATCTNCAGACCCCGGACCCCAGACTTAGTGGTGCCAGATCCTTTGTCCCTTTTCCCGCGGTTGCTCTCTCCCCAAAACAGCAGAAAAACATGTCTGCACAAGCCAGGACATGTACAAGCCCAAGAGGCCTGTTTAGGCCTACCACGACAGTGATCTAATAGTGAAGGACTGAGGAAGGCAGACAGGAAAGAAGTGAAAGGAGAATGGGAGCAGCTGAGGAGAAAAACCTGATAAACTTAGAATGTTCAGGTTCAGACTTTGGCCTCTAATTTCTCCAACTGGGAGCTGGTCCTTGAACTCTTGTAGAGGACCTCTGTAGCTCCTGGATTCTTTCATTCTTTCCTCACCAGGCCCTCTGAGCTTAAATTGCTACATTTCATTCTTCTCAGTCTGAGCCCTGACACAGAATGGAAATGCACCTGAGCTGCCTGACTGGGAATGGCTGTGAAAACAGTGCATTCCTGCCTGTCACCGGACTTAAGAGATGCAAGGAAATAACATGTAACCTGCTACAATCCCAATTACATCACAGTCTACTAATCATGGAACCTGGCATGGCAAAGTGGTAACTTTAATAGTCTTTGTACAACACATTCAGTGTCTCTGGATACGTGAGGGTCATCAGAGTACATCCAGATGGCTTAAGGAGTGCACTTCATGGACTCTATGCAGAACCCCTCGACAAGTATTTCCAAGGTTATTTTCCATGTAGTTGGATTGTCTGAGGTGTGTCCAAGTGGGCTGTGTTGGGGATGGAGGGTTGGCTTTCCAGCAGTGTTTTTTCCCAGCAATGCTGAACTTTGAACCCTAGCAAGGTTAAAGCTGTGAGCTTAGGAGACCTGTTTGAGTTACTGTTGTCTGCTTTGAGGGGTTTTGTTAATCTGAATGCAGGATGGGAACTGTCTCGGGGCTCAAGCCCAGCTATGAGCACCCTGAGATACACTCTGATTCTGCATTAATTCCTCTGGGAAAGGACAGGGTGAAACAGGAAGGGAAGAAACAGCATATAGCTGAGCAGTGCTGATACAGCCTTTCAGTTCTGGTACACTTCTACGAGAGCAAGAAAAGGTGTTGGTGGAAGAACTTTTCTTTGTAGCAGGATTTACTGCTTGTTCGACTTTAGAGTACTTTAGGTTGCCCCTCTGTGTGCTGCTCTCAGACCAGTGTCATCCACCAAGAGGAAAATTCCTTAAGGTTAAGAGCGGAATCACAGAACACCAGGTTGGAAGGAACCTCAAGGATCATCTGATCCAATCTTTTTCTTGGGAAAAACATGGTCTAGTAAGATGGTCCAGCTGAATTTTAAGTATCCAGTGTAGAGGACTTAACCACTTCCCTGGGGAGATTATTCCAATAGCTGATTATCCTTATTGTGGGGGGAAAAAAAAAAAAAAAAAATCCTGTTGTATCTAATAGATATCTCTCTGGAGTAATTTGTATCCATTCCCCGCTGTGAGTCATGGAAATGAATAATCTGTATCATCTTTCTAGCCATTCTTTAAATACTGGAACACTGTGACAAGGTCTCCCCTAAACCTTCTTTCTTCAAAAACCAAATTCTTTCACTCTGTCCTGTCTGGCTATTAAGCCCTTGGGCCATCCTGGCGACCCGGTAGTTACGTGTCCACCACTCATGGAGACCCGTCGTGGGTCAGATCCCACCAGGGACACCGTCGCACTCCGCTCTGTTGCTAGCAGTGCCGCGCTGCGACCGCACGGGGGCGCCACCATGCCGCGGAGTCGCGGCGGCGGGACAAAAGGCCGCGCGGCGGCGGCCGGCACCGCCCCGGGCCGGTGCCCGGCGGGGCCGGGGGAGGAGCAGGGCTGGCGGCTAGAGACTTCCCGGTGATTCATGCCCGGCGCCTTCAGCTCTCTGGCTGCGTTACTGAACCTTTGCGCCGCAGGAAAACCCCCTAGAGGGATGGGATTGTAGTTTTGTTTGTTTGTTTGTTTGTTTGTTTTCAAGAACAAACGAGCGAGATGCTTTTGGGCAGGATTCCATCAGTTGCTTCGCCGGGCCGGAGTGGGCTGCGGCGTGAAATGGTACTTTCACTCCTCTCTTTGATCCCAGTGGGTATATAAAAGAATTGCAATTACAGTTAGGCAGTAACTTTTACTCCACAGCATCCAAATTCAAATAGAAACCTGAAGCTCAGCTTCTTCAGTTTTGGTTTATGTTTTTGGTTTTCTTTTGTTTTTTAAGGTCCTGCAAAAAGTTAGCACGTGGCTTTTCCCTCTGCGAGCTCCCTTTTGTTGGTTGTATAGGCTGAAGTCCCCTGGGTGGCAGCCCGAGCTACTCATTCATCATCATAACAACCGTTTAGTGTAAAATTAACAACAACTTAACTACTACAGCAATAAACATGGTCCTGCATTACCACAGATTGATGAGGATTACTTAGTTACAATCAGCTGGGGCACAGATAGGAGAGAAGAAAAGCTGCCAAATCAATAGCTTTCCCAAAGTTTGAAACGTAACTATCTCCCTTTAGTGTTGCTGATGCTCGGGGGCTTGTGTCTGGGTTGGATGCAGGAAATTACCCTCTCTCCCTTTTCCTCCACCCACCGGAAAGTTGCCACTTGGTGTTTGCTTTGTGGGAAGAAGAGGACAAAGTCTATTTCTTATCGTGCGCATCTCTTCACACACCTGATTTCTTCAGCTTGTATCTTGGAAAAGGTCCGATTGGTTGATTATCTAAATCTTTTTAATTCCTTGACTGTTCGAATTCACAGCTTAGACTTCTAAAGTGCAGCAGCAGACCGCTAAACGAGCTGACAATCGATCCCAAAACAGCAATGCATGAGGGAGAGAGAGGCTTTCTGGCAATTTGGTCCGAGCTTCAACTAATACAATGTGTTGTGTGTCTGTCTCTCATTTCCTATGTAAACTCAGAAACGCTCATCACAAGAAACAAAGGATAAGGAGAAAATAGTTAAGTACACCTAGAGCTGCAGCCAAACAAAAGAAGAAAAAAGCCCAAACAAACCCAAGGTTTTCTATTTCTCCCTGAGCCAAGTAATCCCTTTGATTACATCTAATACCTGCCAAAACCCAGATGGTATGCCCACCCATCTCACAGTGTGATAATGCCACATTGTGAAATCTACCCATTAATATTAATTGTCAGCTAGAGAATCTGTCTGAACTACTAAAGCTCGAGGTTGCCTTGAGAAAGCAGGGCATGATTTAGCAGGGATTTTAAGATAATTCTTATTCTTTCTTTCTCTATCTCACATATGTAGAATGTTAAATAACAGCCCTAGAATGCAATTCCAGTTTCTGCCTCTGGCAAAGCTGGTCTTAAGCTACTGTGTACCTGGGGTCTCCACCTGCTGACCAGAATATTACCTTGAATTGCTGTGGGTGTGCAGGCTGCACATAGGTACACTGCGGAGACTGAATCCTGACTCCTTGTTCAAGACAGATGTGCCCTGTGGCACACGTGGCTTTTTTCTTCCATCATTTCCCAAATACCATCTCAATAATGGACTTGGTAATCCTTGAGAATTACTAGAGAAGTCTTTTTTTTTTCTTTTTCTTTTTTTTTTTTTTTTTCCCTCCCCCTGATATATTATACACATTACAAACTCAGTGGTTGAAAATGATGGAAAGGGAGACAGAAAAAGTTTAGGAAAAAAGTGATAGGGTAGTAGTGGAGCTGTCCTCTTCAAATTTTGAGGAACTACAGCTGCAGTTAAAACAAAAAGGCCCCCCATATCCTCTGAAAGGAGTGAAAGAAGTGTGAGAGGAAGTAGAATGAATGACCATAGATCATGTTAGCTCTTGATGGCTCAATTCAAGCCTTGTTTTTTGAATAACAGTAGTCACTGTTATAATGCACAAATCTTGTAATTCATGTCCAAAACCATCCTAGACTGATCACCAACATGCAAAAAAATAACTATGGGATCCTACTGTGTCCCAGACACAACCATACCTAGATTCTAGTCTAGGACAGCACTGAACTGTCTAGGAAAGCAGTAATAAATTTTGATGTATGCAGTTCTCAAAATGGTAGTAGCTCATGGTCTGTTACTAGATATCACTGATTTTACCTGGATGAGGGACAATCTCTAAATGTTGGACTTGAAGACCCATGGGAGGTTGTGTTACAACCCCTAGTTGAGCTGCTTTGTTACCAATCTCTAGTGTAGATGCTGTGTATACTAGGAGCTCCATGAAAGCTGGCACTTGTATGAGAGAGTGAAAAATCTATGCAAACAAGACTGTGGCAAAACTACAGAGGCCTGGAAATTCAGGTTCCAACGTCTGCTGTTCCATCCTTCCCTCATTCCTTCACATCTGGCTGTTTCACAGCAATTTAGGCAATAATGCTCTTTGAAATGGGAACACTCAGACATAAATATATGCATATGTAATTGGATTTGTATTATCAGAGGTTCCTATCAGTATAGGTGTGCATGAGGATATGTTTCTTTCTTTGTCTTTTTTTTTCTTCCCACCGAAAAACCTTTGTGGCTCATTTTGCTTCTTGGAGTGCGGCCTGGATCTCTCAGGACCCTACTAGAAAAGCTTTTTGGTTGTCTTTTGATAGTTACAGCTCCTTGGAAAGGTACAAACTGCGCTTACCCAGCACCATCCAGAAAATACATTGGCATGGGCTTCATAGTATGCCTGAAAATCTGTACTGCTTTCCCAAGAAGCTGCCACCACCCCCCCCACCAGCTCTTAGGTCACGAACAGCCAGCCTGGGCTGCTCTGTTACTTTCGCATCCTCTCTCTGGTATCAGCTGAGCAACACCAGGAAGAAAGAGATGAGAAATAAAAAGTGGAACAAAGGACCCCTTTCCTGCCACCACTGGAGCTGATGGCAAGAGTCCTGCTGACTTCAGCAACACCAATGTTGTTAAGAATAGGTCTATACTAACTCCACTGTTGTGTCTACAGCTCATGTAAACTTATCTTGACTTCCAACGTGTGTGCACATGCATGGTGAGGGGAAATGTACAGTTTTGGGCAATTGAAAGTTTAATCAAAAGGCCACTTTTCCCATCTGTTATTTTTGGGCCCAGCCTCCCATGGGTCAGCTTGATGACATTTCATGCTGCTTCTAATCAATTTTATACCAGGAAGCAGTGTGAGTGCTGACTACCAGAGAGTTGAAGTGGTGTGGAGCTCAGCACTGGGAACAGAGCTGGAAAAATATGTTGGGGATTTTGGGGCATAAACAAATGTTTCCTAATCTGGACTGCAACTCTGTCAGGCATGTACTGACAAGCAAATGTTGATTGGAGCTGAAAACCAGCAGGTTCTACTACAGTGTAACCTGTAAATCCACATCTTGACAGGCATGTTGTAGTACGCAGAGATATAGTCTCCACAAAATAAGGTAACGCAGGAATCAGACTATGGAATCAAACAGTATGATTATCACAGATTTTTGCTTGTTTGCTTTGGTTTTTTTTTTCTTTGTAGAGCCGAAAGAAGTAGGTAGTAGTTTTTTTATTTTCTACGTGATTGTTTAGATCAGGCTTGATGATTTTTTCCAGTTTGCAGCCCTGGAGAATTAAGTGATTTTGAAGACAAAGACTTTTTTCCCCAACCTCTTTCTCCCCCATATCCCTTCCATCCTGTGACTTTTTCTTCCATGTCTGGGCAAACAGATATGTATTTACTCTTTCCTGGGGGGCTCTGTTCCTCGCTCCACACACCTTGTAGAGAACCTCAAGGGAACCAAATGTAAGAAGTAGAAGAAGTGGGATCAGAGCTGGAGCAAAACTTCTCAGCAGGGCTGGCAAGACTGAGTTTTGCTGCTTTAGCCAAGAGAATTTGGGAACAGACTTTGAGACCTTGGAGCTGTCAGAGCTTGGAAGGTGGGGAAGACTGCTGCTGTCAGAAGGGACCTGCTTTTCCAACCTGGGCTGCAGCAGCTACCCTGAGCACTCACTCTGCAACAGCCACAGCAGCAGTAACCCCGGCTTTGGGGACCTTCACAGACTGTTTTGTTGCTGTCGGCTCCTGGTCTGTACCTTCAAATACAGGGAGAAGACCCTTAAAATACCAAAAATAATCATCAGGAAATATGGTTGAGGTTGGTGTTCGTGCTCTGCAGAATGTCTTTGGCAACATGAAACTTCAGTTTATGGGCATTTCTAGCATGTGTTCAAGCATAAAATGTGAATGGCACAGCTCCATGGACTGCACTGACTTCTGCTTTTCACATAGATTATCCCTACATGGTTCTCAGTGGAACCTGTAGGCTTGTAAGCTAAAGAAACTCCATTAAAATCACAACATAGAGGTTCCATCAAATGAAGCCTTGACTCTTCGTATGTCCAGGACTATGCTTTCAACCAACAGTTGTTATTTTCTGAGGACAGGTTTTCCCTTAGTGCAGGCAAAACCATTAGGGACACTTACTGCCTGTATTAGTAAGGAATCTGCAGGACACTGTCTTGATCCCAAAGCTCCTTTCTGGTGTAAGAAATGAGCTTCCTAATGAGTCAATAGTGGGCAATGTGGGATGGAGCTTACCATTGTTTTGACAATAAACTGTTTAATCTGTCAGGGAAGAGGTAAAATACGCATTTTTATTTTACCATATAAATGCTAGTCTTAGTGTTACTATTTTTGCTCTCACAGGAGGGCAGCTTTTCAGTAATACAAATAGAGTTCTTATCGTTTGGGCTTTTCTGAGTTTAAGAAATTACTGATCTGCCTGCTCCTTTTGCAGAGCAAAGCTAAGAGAAAGCATCATGTTCCATCATTTCATCTGCTTTAGTGCCAAATACTAGACCAAACTTCATCAACAGTTTAATGGTGTGGTTCTGTAGCTGATTGAAATCAGTTCTGCACTGGTTTGCTCTCTTCTCCGCCCTGCAGCTGTGTGCTCTTGTGTGCTGTTTCTGGTGCTTGCCTCTCCCTTCAATCGCCCAATACAGCTTGCTAAGCCAGCAGAAAATGTCTTGGAAAAAGGTAGCAAATATTTTTTTGATGACTTAGAGAGCTGAATGAGGTCAGCAAGGTGGCAGTGCCAAACCTGGGGTGGAAGTACATCTTGTGTGAACACGTGTGATTCCATGAGATGGGCGAGCCACACGAACAGCTCACCACTGCCAGGAAAAGTGTTCCCAGATATGGTATGGTGCCACCCCTGTGGTTTTGGCTAGCCTGTTGAGTCACAGCTTTCATGTGGAGATTCCCAGAGGATTCCCTGTTGCGAGTCTCTGTGACTTGCCCAAGATTACAAAGACAGACAGTGGCAGAGCCAAAATCCCAAACTAATTGCAGAGGAACAAAACCTCAATCCTTTCTGCAGCTTAAACCAACATTGTTTCTTTTTTACTAACAGAAGCCAGAGGAACTCAGTGCACCTTAGAATAAAGGTACTTGGAAAGCAACATCCTGGACTAAGAAGCATCTTCGAAGCTTGAAATGTCTATTCGAAGCATCTTTTGTTCGGGTTAAGGTGCAACAGTAAACCACAACACATGGGTTTTAGGCTGGTGGGAAGGGATGCAGTTCCGCTGAACTTCCACTGGGCTCCTCTGCTGTTACAGTCAACAGAAGTACCTTTGAACGCTTCCTGCTCTGAACCGAGCTAGTTTCCAGGCGGGAGTCGGTATTGTTTCTGTCCTGAGGTCTGTGTTACCAAACCTGACAGGTCGTGGGGGTTATTCTGTTCTTAGTACTATTTTGAATTTAAAAAATGCTGGCATATTAAAAATATCTGAGAAGAAAAGGTGTTTCTAAGACATTGCAAATTGTGTTACGTAGCACTGTTCTGTTTTTCCAGGCAGTCCAGATGATAGGTTATGGGTAATATTGAAGCTCAGAATTACACAATGACTATTGTTAGACTTATACAATAAATACAGTGCCCTCCAGTTGCAGGAGATTTCTTTTCCTATTCATGTTTATTTTACGTCCAAGTGAATCAAGACCTTAGTTTTATGTATTTTCTTTATACAAACATTTCTCTGTTTTTTCAAGTGTTCATGAAAAATGTGACAAGATGTCCACCAAGGTCACAAATGCAAGCATAAATAGCTGCGATTTAACATCAGTAGTTAGCAAGAAAGATACCCTCGAGGTAAGGAGGCTCATAAAAAGTGAGGTATTAAAGATGCATTATTTGGGGGTCTATGGATATAATTTAGGCTTCACAACAAGGTCAGACTGATTTAATTCTCTCTGCAAAGGTCAGTCTAAGGCCTGGCTGTACTAACCTCTGTGCTCTCCATCTGTCTGCACTCCAAGCCAGACACTTTCAATAGGTGATTGTGTGTTCATGGCTGGGTACAAACACATTGAAATTACCTCCAGATCTAGGCCTCCAAAAGGATTTACTTGGAGTAGTAGCTGGCACCCATGGTACTTTACATTTGGCCGCTGCTTTGAAGTGCTGTGAAGAACATCTGATATTCACCATTTCCTAAAGTTGCAAGTGCTGATGAGTATTCAGCTTCATAACTGTGTCACTGTAGCATCCTAAACTCTTCATGCAGGTTTATTCTATGACCCTTGAAGTGTGGGTTTTGGAGTTTTTTGTGTGCTTTGTTTTGTTTTCCCTTATTTCTTTTCCAGCACTTGTAAAAATATAGTTAAGTGTAAAGGAGGAAAAAAAAGCAACCAGCCCTTACAGTATTTCTCCAAAATGAGGAAAAATGAAGAAACTGGTGTCTGTGGACATCTTTATTGGATAGTTCAGGTCTTTTAAAAATCATCTTTCATAAGCAAGGAATCATTTAAAAATAATTGACAGAACAAAATAAATATGCAGTGTGCTGATATCTGTTAGTCAGTTTCTTGCTGCTTTTTTCACTTCATGCTAAACATTTCTGAATTCTCTTTTCATTTTAAGTAGGAAACAGATTTATTAATCTGAACTGAACAGCTAGAGAAAATGTGGCTAGTCAATGCTTTGAGCTTTCATTAAATATGTATCTCATTGAAATAGACACCACCCCCACACCCCCTTTACTCCCCCAGTAAATAGTATTTGCTTTTGTAAAAAAAAAAAAACAAAACAACTGTAAGTTTAGTGGATGCTACACTTAATTTTAAAAAGAGTAAGAGACCTTATTTTTGCCTGTATAATTTGGACTACAAGGAGGCTATGAATCAATATTCCTTTCATTTTAGGTGGATGATATAAAGGTAAACTACATAAAATGGTATAAATAATGAAATGCACTATGCTAAAACCAAAACTAAACAAACAAAAAAACCCCAAAACCAACCCCAAAACCCAAATGAAACAAAGAAAAAAACCCTAACAACACAAAAAGGGCTTCACAAGTGGCCTTGTTCCCTGAGGTACTCTAAGTCTTCCTTAAATACAATTCTTATATATATACCTGATGTAAGTAACTATTTTGGATTCATACAGTAAACTGTCTCAAAAGTTAAAAAGAGGGATCTGGCTTTGCACCACCAAAATTTGAATCAAGGAATTCAGAACTTGGGAGTATCTTGTCCTGTGTTGTCTCAAGCCTGCCTTCTATAAAGTCACCTAAAAAGACGGAATTGCAAGAACAATAATGCAGATCAGAACAAAGTAATTTTAAGTCAGATTTTCAGATTTCTGCCTGTATTCTTCACTTTAAATAATGCCCCTAGTAAACAAATTCTGATCTTAAATGATAAAGGCTTTTTTTTTTTTCCCAGGTATCTTATGAAATCAGCTATTGCTCTTGTGCATGATGTGTGCTGATGAATCAGAGATAGTACTTGGCTGTTGAAGCTGCTTTTTTAGATTAACTGAAGGTAGGGAGAGAATCTGTGCAGAGATTACAAGAATATTCAGGAAGGTGACGCAGTATAGAAATACCACACACACCCCTTTTCTTTTTCCTTTTCCATCACATTTGATACATGGCCCTACACCCCCATGCACACAGCTGTGAGTGTGGGCACACTTCTATTTACTTTCTAAGAGACAGCACTGATGGCCAGCTTGCTGCTTCTCCAGATTCAAAGGCTGCTAGAACATCTCTTCTTTTGGGAAGTATAATGGTGCGCTTGGATTAGCCACAGAGAATCACTGGGGAGTGACACAAATAGTTACCCCACTGCAGTATGAACATGGCCTCTGTGGGGTCCTGTCTGACTTGGGAAAAGAACTTGGGTTCTTTTCACTAAGTGGATATTTTTAGAGGAATGACTATTTGTGGTATTGTTGTCTAGCTACAGGAGTATTAAGGTATTCATTACACCAACTGTTTGCTTTAAAATACTTTGTGGGTGAGTTTTTATTGCTCAGGAATGGTGCCAGATGGACAATCCTGAGGAACAAAGTCCTCATGCTATCTACAGAACACAGGTATGGCACAAGCAATGGCACATGAAATTTTCTTTCTCTGTCACCAGCCTGATTTCAGGAAGCACAAACTCAGAAGGAAGAGGGCACCCCTCTCTTCAGAGAAACCAATAACAAAGCCACCTACTGAGGTGACAGAATGGGAGACATATGAGGCACCTCTGTTGGGCTTTTCCCAGAGGTTACTTGGGATCAGACTCTTCGTAATTTCTTAAAGCATCTGCTTTCCTAGAAGCAGAGGCAGGCTTTGCAACATGAATCCACACCATGGAAGCTTTGCAAATGTTTCTGATTCCAGCCCCTAGAGCTGTAATAGACCTCTTTCAGTCGATTCTTACCCTTCAGTTAAGGGAGGGGCACAGTTTCCAACAGATTGAGCACTAGTAAGGAGGTGGTAATGTCCATACTTGTGTCAATACTGTACCCATTCGCGCAGAGCAAAATAACCTGTTGTGTGTCCTTCCTTAATGACAGTGTCTGTGCTTTGTTTGCGTCTCTCCTAGAGTGGCACATTGCTTATCAGATGGCTATTGTGAACTGCTCTGTAACACAAAAGCACCGTCGTTCATACTTGCCATCCCCAAGTCTGACTAGCTTATTGCTTTCCTGAAAAAGCAAGCCCAAGGCAGGCTGGAAAAGCCACCATCCCTGACAACTCTCAGGAGTCTGACACACTGTTTTCCAGCCTTAGTAGCGTCTAAGGATACAGAATGGCTTAGATTTAGAAAAGAAATGGTGATAAACCCTTAATGTCGTCACAATATTTGGAACTTCCACCACCGGGTGGTATTCTGCTGTGGCAATTTCTCCATCAGGGAAGGACGACTCAAAATCTTGTGCTTTGTTTACATTCTGTGCACTCAAAAACGAGGTCAAAAAGAAAAACTGAGTCCCATTAAAACGTATGGTATTTCTCAGCATAGCAGAGAGTTCTGAAATGGCCCTACACTGTGCTTGTAGGGCCTGTAGCAGTTGAAGGATTCAGGCTTATGTTGTCTCATAGCACGTATTTTCCCTTTGAAACAAAAATCTTACACCACAAAAATGAGCAGCTACTTTTCAATTGTGCACTTGTAGCATTTTTTCATGTGTGAGACATGACATGCTCTGTCAGGCCACTCTATTCAAATTTCCCCTAATATATTTCATTTCTATTAGTGATGGAGGACAGGTGATTTGAATCTTAATGCTATGGGGTGATCTGTATGTGAGGGGTAGAACACTGAGGTGTGTGCTGTGATGCAGCTATCGCAACGAGCTGACATGCTTTGCATGTAAATCTCGAGGTGTTTTCCATGCCCATCCCCACCAAGGCATTGGTGGCAAATAAAATGTTCAGAGGCACAGGCCACTTTTATACAGTTGTATTTTTCTTTCCTATTGTTTTTGATTCTGGTCTTCTCTTACATTGTGTTTATACTTCTGCCAAGTTCCAAGTGAGCAGAAAAGCTGTTCCTGTGGGATGGATCTGTAACAATTCACAGCTCTCCTGTCCTCGTGCTCCTTGCAAAACTCATTCCAAATCAAGATCTTCCAGTTCACGTCCTCCACGTGCCCAAACCTGGCAGTTTGCTTTGAGTGGTTCTTTGCCCTCCAGAAATGCTCTCCCCTTTGATTCATGGCAGGTAGGAGCAGTGAGTTTGGTGCAGGACAGCTGAGCTGCTGTTGGCAAGAAGTGGAATAAACAGATTTTAAAAAGTCTGGGATCTCAGGTGCATAATGCTGAAGGACAACAAAGAAATAATTCCAGCTATGTAGGGGGAAAAAAAAAAAGAAAAAAAAAAAAAGGACGCTAGTTTGTTCTTTTTGTGGTAGTGTCTGTGTGGTGAGCCGATGCTCAGGGAGCAGCAGCTGCTAGTATGGCGTTTTCCCTGAGTGCTTGCAGGGAGTCCAGCTCCCGGTGCAGACTAGAACAGACAGTGCCCTACTGTGGGTCCTTTCTCCTGACATGGGCAGAGGCCTCCCTGCTCATGGAGCTGATTTTGGAGCTTTGACCCCACAGTGCTTGGGCAGGTCACTGAGTTTCCAGGCACAGGAGGAATGTGTTTTCAGCAGTGGCAAAGCTCCACACCAGAGGAAGCAATCCCACTGGGTTCCTCATTTTTTTCTCTCCAAGGGGTGGGGGAGAGAGAGGGGACAAAGATTAGTTTATCTTGTGATGGACACTAGTGATGTGAAGTGCTACATAAAAGCTGGGTAACATAAACCCTTCCCTCCCATCAAAGAACCAGAACAAGCTGTATACTCTGCTTTACTGGTACTTCGGCATCTTGGGGCACACAGATCTAGCTCTCCATCAGAGGCAGTTTCCAGAGTATCACATGGGAAGCAGGATCAAGTTTTTAATCCCTGAAATTAAAAAGGATATCTTATTTAATAGAGGAAAAAATACACATTGAGACATGTGCAGATAATTAAAATAAATAGCGTTTAACAGTGTGGACAAAGTCCTGACCTGAAGTGTGATGAACTATAGCAATGCCTTTCATACAGTCAGAAGTTTATAGCGTTCTGGAGTGTTGTTTATGTTACTATAAAAAAAAAAGGTGAGAAAATGTATTCAGTTACTTTCTCTTTCTCCCCATTGAGCAGATGGCAATTCATAGCTCAAACTGTTTTTTAAAAGCCATTTCACATTTTACTAATAAGTACAATATGCTTTCCAACAACAAGCTCTGCTCAGGCACTTCTGCAGAGGTTATGCGATTGCTCAGGTAGCTCAGAAAGCAAAGAGTTTATGAATCTTGCTGCATTGTAAGTGCAAGTGTTTTCTGGTTACTTCTCATGCAGTGGAAAACACTATCTTAAAAACTCCCCTCCTTGTTTTAAATTGTGTCTAATTTTGGAGGTCACAGATAGTAGAGTACTTAGTATAACTGCTTAGATTTAAGGTTGTTTCTATGTCCTGGCAGAACAAACTACACTTCTTAAGGAGTTGAATATTCTTGATATTTTAAGTGTATAATAATGTGTAGATGGCTATTGGGAAAAGTGAAGAAATACTCAGCAATTCTATTTCAGGAAGTTTTGGTGCTTTAGAATGAAAACTGTTAATACTACGTGCATTGGAAAACATTGCATCTGTGGTTTTATCAAAACCTGTTAAATTAGATGAGTGCAGAAATAAGGAAGGGTGGTTGTTATTATTAATTGACACTCATTTTTAGCTGGCATGTGGTGGCAGGTTCTCAAAACAAGCCTGAGACACAGATCAGAGCTGAAAGTTTTGGAAATGTTCTAAATCTTCATAGTGCTGTGGAAAGGAAGCGTAATATTAAACTGACAAATTGAATATATCTATTTTTTTCAATGTAATTCACAGTTTCTGCCTATTATTTTTTACTACCCGTGGAGATAAGGCAAAACAAATTCCTCAAAGCAGAGAGAAATATATTTCCAGGTACCTTTCCCATTAAGTAATATCTCTCCCTCATACATATGTACTGTCAAATATCTTCCGTTCCTTTTCAGCGCCGCATCTAGAGCCAGAATTGGCAATGCAAACACTGCAGAACCAACTCTTAGCATACGTGCTCTATGCCTAGCTGTAGATACACAGGAAACCCTATATAATAATTAATCTGCATATTTTTTCTTGTAATTATCATTTTACATAATCTGTTACATAATCTCCAGGCTGGTATGCAATTTTAAAAATGTGGTTGTCAGAATTCTCAGGAAGAAAAATTAAAACAGTGCTGGTAAATTCCCGGGCAATAGAGGATCACACGGGAATATTAAAGCACGGAGTCTGTCTCAACGCTAAAAGCTACTTTGACTGTTACTGAACATGTAACTCACACCTTAGGAGGGATGAAGAGCATCTTTGGCAGCATCGCTGCTGCTCCAGCGCCGGAGGCAGGCAGCCCGGGGAGTCCCGGGGCACTGCTGGGAGTAGCACGTCCCTCTGGCCCCTCAAACGCCCTCCCCATTAAAAACAAAACAACAAAAAAAAACCCAAACAAAAATCCCAAAAAAAATCGTCGTCGTAGCGAGCGGTGGTTTACTGCAGAAGCTCGGTTCCAGTCAGTCGCTGAACCGCGCCTGAGTGGTACCGGCCCCCGCCCGGTGTGGAGCGGGGCTGGGTCTGGGGTGGGGGGCCCGTACCGAGAGCCCGCGCTGCAAGCCGCCGAGCTCAGCCCTCCTTGCGCCTTCTTTCGGGGGCTGAAACAACAGCGGCGTCTAAAACGTTCCCTGTACCGAGAATGAAAGGGGCAGGAGGGAACCCACTGAAAAAAAAAAAAAAAAAGCCAAAATAACCCAAGCATGCCGGGAGAAACACGGAGAGGGTTGGAAATAAATAAATCGACTGGAACCACCAGGCTTTCATTCCCGATAACCAGCAAGCTTTATAATTTCCAGGTGTTGAGGAAAGCCGTTGTCTTATAGTTTATAAATCCTTATTGGGGGGGGGGGGGGAGAAGGGGAAGGAGGGAGGGGGAGACTCTTTGGAGGTGAATGAAATATCAAATCACAAGGCTCTATGCAGATTTATGATTGCATAAGAGGCTCGGTCATTTACATATATTGAAATGTGCTGTCCTTTCCGCGACTGCCCAGCCCTTGGAGGAAGAGAGACGCTCGATTCTGCCTTGATCAATGCTGACTGTGAAGCACGGAGGAGGAGAAGGGGGGGACCAGGCTGGCACCAGATGGAGCAGGGTCTAGGGAAAGGTCAAGGTTAGCTCAGGCTGCTATTGAATCGGTTGCAGCCTCACAGATAGATCTCTGCCTTGGAGGCACCCACTGGGGCTTAGAATCAAATCTAATAGAAAAGGCAGTCACAGAATGAAATCGCTTCATCTGAATGCTAAAATTGTTATTAGGCTACATTAGAGAGATACCAGGCACGTGATTACCAAAAAAGGAAGCATGCCTAGCAGTTTGTGACTGAAATAAAAGCTGTGAATATGTTGATACCATCTACAATGTGCAAGGATAATAGATAACAGGAGAGAGGGGCAGGGAGAGCCCGTGTGTGTAACGAACAGATTAACATATTGATGCGTATGTATGTATCTGTGTTACTTGCAAACATGTCTGTGTGGAGGTATACTTGTACAATGGTGGATCGCAGCACTTGACTTTGCACAAGTGCAGCAGTGGCCATGGTCCTCAGTGCTTCAAGGATGCTTGTTAATTAATTTGGATGGCAGCTATGGACCAAGAAGTGAGAGATGACGCAGATGAGAGGTTCGTTGGTGGGTCCTTGCAGGGCTTTGCCTGCAGCCACCCTCAACTTGTGTCATGGTGCTGTGATGTCACTAGAATTGGTGATTTTAAGTCCTTGTGGAGGCATAGGGCTTGATCATGGCTTCAAGGCCTCTCCTTTTCTTTCTTGTCTCAAGCATAACTCTCTGAAGAAATGTTATTAGGTACATACATGTGTGCATCCCCCTGAATGGATACAGGAGCATGATGCAAGCACACACATACATACATGTTTGGAGTGGTGATGCTGAGAGCTGGCTTTCAGAGATCAAAGTGAGCTCTTCCCATTCATGATCTCCTCCACATTACCTACAGCACAGCTGTATCTTAAAGAAGGATTTAGTCTTATAAAATAAATGCTGGCTACACTAGATTAAACACAATGACTGTACTCCAAGGGTTAATAAATTTAGAATTAACAGATCATCTCAGCTTGATACAGCTACTATAGATGATTTAATATGCAGCCTAAGCAGGTTGACAGTCAGCTCACAGATGCAGATAAGATCAAACAGTCTCTTGATTCAATAGATTGAATGGTTGTACTGAGTGTCTGGAAGGTGAGTGACAGTATGTATATGGCAGGGGTTCTGGTAAAGAAGGGCTTCGATTCCCCACTGCTGTGCACTGCACTGTTTTTCGTTTTCTAGCGGTCAACCTTTTCCAGCAATCAAACCTGGAGTTAACATCAAAAAAACCCTGTCTCGAATATAGTTCAGGACAGTTATTTGAAGTTTTCAGTAATGAAAATCTTTAATAGTAATCACCATTACTATTGCTACTCTGCACTTCAGATTCCTTCTCTGCAGACAAGGCCACAGTCACCCACTCCATCCCACTGGGACTCTCATCTGTCCATAGCCTCTGCATAGCGGTCCACACCAGTCCCCTTCCCTGGCAGACCTAAATACACAGTAAAAAACGAATTCTGGGGGCAGAATGGTGACATCTTTCCTAAGTTATCCTTTGGGGCTTGGGGAGTACAATCTTGTCCCAATATGGTCCATGGTCCAGAGGCTTCAGCTATAGGAAAGCTCAGTGACTGCAGAATGGCGAGGGCAATTCCCCTGCTTGCCTTCTCAGTTCTCTTGCTTTCCTGGCTTAGAAGTTAATGTCTATAGTAACTCTTATGTAGTTTATGTTTTCCTTCTTGCTCTCCTGTCTTAGTTACTAAGGGGAACATAAACCAATCCTTATGGAGGCTGGTGGGCAATGAGATGACAAAGTGGTCTCTAACAATTTTTATTATTTGATCGAGAGTAAAAGCTCCACCTGAATGATTAGATTTCACCATATGAACACGTTTTCAGGCAGTTTTAAAAACGCATATTATGTATTCAATAAACTATCACAGAACTGAACTGTGCCTTGCTGTCTTATGTGAGGCCAGCGACATACTTATAGGAATATTTGTGTTCAAGTTCCTGCACATCTGGACACTTAGAAATTAGCTTGTTTACTTTGGTGGTTTTCTAAACACCCAAATGCTCGGCCCTGTTTTTGATGAATAAATACCCCTTAAAAGGTCAACATAATAAGCCACGCTGCTTTGAATTTACCAGAAGAGCAAACACAGAGTCCACAACAGATCACTGTGATTTTAAAATTGGTTCTTCATACTTTTGCAAATGTTTACCTGTGAGTTATACTTCTGTTTTAATTTGGAAAGCAGTGGTTCCTTTTAATCCCTCAAAAACTGAGATTTAGACAGTGTCAGTGTGTGTTACAGCCTAAAAATGCACAAATGAGTGACCCCAGAGGTTCCTGAGTAGGTCTGTCATACTATGCAGGGATGAGCTTGTCCTTCCCTTCCCCACTCCACTCCCAGGGGTACCTCTCAGGTGTGCTGATGTGATACACGAAAACCTTGACATTATGAGATGTTATCAAAAACTGCCAGTGCTTCTCGAGGTAAACAAAGAGGACTCAAATCCCCCTTGCCAAAGAGATGATGAAGCAGAAAAGCTCCCAAACGCACCCAAAACCGCTGTGGCAGCGAGCTTGAACGCAGGCAGGAGTGAGTGCGAATCACAGGAGCGCTCTCCTCGCTGCCGAGCCCTGTTCCGGGGCCCCCGTGGAGGCTGAGCCGGGGGAGGTGGGGGGAAACTCGGCCGCAGAGGGGCCCCGCGGATCCCCCCCCGCGGCGGCGGTGCCGCTTCCCAAGGCGGAACCAGCGAAACCAGTTATCTGACAGCAATTTGCATATTTATGGTACCTCCTGCCGTTCTTCGTGATTGCTTTACAGGCAGGAAAGGTAGCAGAAAAATACAGAACCCTCGCTTAAAAAAAAAAAAAAGGTGGGGGGGAGAGGGGCAAAAAAATACATGCACATGGGCTCTGATAGAAGAATAAGTCTTGTAAAGCCCCCGGCAGGGAACTTGTTTACCAAACAGGGTTTGGTTTTTTGTGGGTTTTTTTGTGGTGGTTTTTTTTTGTTTTTTTTTTTTTTTTTGGGGGGTGGTTTTTTTGTTGTTGTTTTAGGATATGAACGCAGTCGTGGCTCTTGGTGTTTTTTAAGTTCCGAGGTCTGTGCTTCTGTGCAAACTGCTGGAGAAAAGCATTAATCGTTTCAGGAAAAAAAATAATTAGCCTCGTCATATTCAGAGAATGTATACATCCAAGGAGGAGTCAGTCCTTGGAGAACGGCAAAAGCATTCAATAGACTACTTTAAAAGTGTAGTGTCATGCTACATATATTTTTTAGTCCCACTCATAAGCAAAGTACAAATGTGCAGTAAGGCTTTGAATATAAAAGCTAATTAGGTCTCAGTAGAGAATAGTTTCATTTTTATTGGCTCCAAGTACAACGGCTGCCTAAGCTACACCTCGGCTCCGAGACACTTCTGGTCTTCGTCGTAGGAGCTGCTGTGGCTGTGTCCCCATATATGCAAACGTTCAGGTATCTCCAGTACTGGGGTTCTGAGGTGCATGAACCAGGGCGCCTGCAGGGCTGTAGCTCACGTTACCCCTGTGTTGAGGAGCCCTTTGGAGCTGTTCGGGAGCGGGGATCACAGCAGACCACATTGCTCCAGACGCATTTAGACCAAACTTCTCTTTGCTGCTGGTGGGAAACAGCACTTAAGAGGGTGTGATGATATGGCCGGCATTTAACCTTCATTACCTGTAGCTCCTATCACCATAACGTCTGAGATTGGCGGATTTCAGCATGGGCAGCCTATGGATCTCTCTCCCACACGTCTACATCGATTTCTCCCTTTCCAGGCACTCAGATGCTGCGCAACTCACTACGATAGGGCAAATTAAATTGTGAATACATTAATTCCAGTATGGTAATATAAAAAACTGTCCGTATTTCTGATTTCAGTACATATTTCTGATTTCTGTATTTAATTTCCATTCCTTTTTTTTTTTTTCTTTTAATGCTGAAGGAATTGTTGCTTACTGAACAATAGCTTTAGTACAATAACTCTCCCCAAGCCCAGCGTTCATACTTAATGCACATCAGCTTTCTATGTCACAGTATACAATATACTTGCATGTTATTTTAATTGAGTGAAATCTTATTCATACTGGTAGTAAACCACATTCTTTTCACGGCAGTCAGGATTCATACTGTACAGTAAAAATTATATGTGCTGACAATAACAAATGGTTGCAAAACTACCCAAACTGCTCAAAGGAGTGGGTTGTTATCACAGCTTATTCACCATCCCTCCAGCTACCTCTCTGCACTGCATATTTCCATGCATCTTTGAGTTATATAATAATATTCTTCTGTCTACAGAGAGTTGCATTAAAATATTATTTTGAGCATTATAACAATTAGGATGAAATTCGGCACAGAATAAATATGGCCAGGAAGATGATCCACAGTACATCTGTCCTTATTTTTCAATGCAGAAACAGAGCTCTGCTATCTCAACAATTAATTTTTTCATTTGGACCCTCACTCAAACTAAGTCATGTTCTGCAAAGCATGTGCATTTTTTCCTTGCTAAAGCTAAACCTAAATGTCACCTGAAATAGTAATGTAAAGCGAATACAGAGAATGATGATTGTGTGGTGTTAAATTTCAGCTCTATGCATTCTAAGTGACTAAAAGCTGAATCTCTAAAAAGCAATGCAATAGAAGTTATTTATTGAAGATGCTAAGGCACCAATCTAACAGCACACTTGAGTCCATGCTTACTACAAGCATGTAAGTACAGCTGATGTGCCCAAAGAGAAATAGGTGCTTAAGAATTGTGCAGTAGGCCAGATAGATTCTTGTGGAAGGAGATGTATCGAGCAGGGTTAGAGAAGAAAAATCCCTTTTTATTGCACTGTCCTTCTCTGTTGTCTCTTGTACCAAGTGTGCTAAGAAGCAGCAGCATACAAGAAAATAACAAAATCTTTCCTCACCCCGTGCAGCAAAATTTCTCAATGGAAATAACTTATTTTTTATTTCTGACAGTGGGTTCCTTAGATTAGAGACTTTTTGTTTGTTTTGTTATTCTACTAAAAAAAAAAAAAAAGCCAAACAAAGCAAAAACATTTGAGGTATGTCTGGGTTTATTCTTCAAGACAACATGTTTTCAGTTCTTCCTTTTCCTGCCTGCCACATCCAGAGTGAGGCACATCCAGATTTCCTAGTAGGGAGAGTTTGAGTCCCTTGGATATAATCTTGCACAGCAGTGTGACAACATTCTCCTTATGATATGGAGAAGATCTTGCCCATAAGCAACTGCTGTGCCAAAAGATCAATAGACACCTCACATATTTGGTCAGGATCATAGCGTCTGCCCAGCTCTCCTGCCCTTCTTCACTGATGAACAGATACTTTGGAGACGAAGTGTGACTGTGTGTCATTGTTGGACGTGCTGTTACTTTAAACCTTGAGCTACAGCCTGTTTCTAAGTAGTTTGAACCTTACCAAGAGTTTTCCTCTTCAGGGTTGAGATCCTAGTGTAATCTTTCTTATACATGCAGCTTATCACTTCTGAGTTCAGTTGCCTCAGTGCTGGTGGGTGCTTTCTCCGCATGACCTGCGCTGTCTGACCTGTTCTCCTTATGTCTCACAGGCTTGAAGTTTGTGACCTGCTCAGGTAAATTACTTGGGATCTCAGCAGTGACTCTAAAGCACCAACTTCTCTGGGATTGTGATATCATCAGTTTATGTGAGGCCAAATAGAGTGGCCCTGATGAACAGGGGGTTGGGATGTGTGGAACACCTTGCTGAGGAGAGTCTAAGTACTCACAGTGCATTGTTTCAGAATGACCTGCACACAGTAGCCCTGCAGTGAGAGAGCCTGATGCTGCAGCCTGGCTTGGTCAAAACTATTCCTGAAACTGATGGAGATGCTGCTTGTGAGTTCAGGTGCGCAGCAAGGTGTTCCTGCTCTGTAACTGTTTGTTAAGGTGTACATAGAGAATTTTCAGGGTCTGCCTCTATTAAAGCAATCTCTTTGCAGCCTGTCGCTTATCTTTCTGGCTCTGGGCTCATCATCTTTTTCTGTTAAGAGACTCATTTGAGATTTAGAGTCCATTTCTTGTTTGTGGTCTTTTATCTGTGTATGCCTACATGTAGGTGGGGAAAAATAGCATGTATGGCCTGTGAACTCCTCTGGGTAGCTGTAGCTTTAACTTTGGTACTTACATACATGCTGGCATGAAGCTTCAGAAGAGATAGAAGTACCGAGTTCGTACCCTAGATGTCAGTAAAAGAAAAAAAGCATTAAACCCCATTAAAAATTGTTTTATAAAGGTCTGTGAATCAAGCAATGGGTTAGCCAATTATTCATCAGATAATTCCCTATATGGACTGACAGTTTGAGTCCCAAGTTTCAGCTCAATCAAATTTACACAGCCCAAGTTATAACCTCTTCAAGATGGGGATTGTAACAGCAACGCTGACAGACCTTAACTACTGTGTCTCTTTAGTAATGAAAGTTCAACTATTTCACTTGTGTGGTGGCTGCTGGTGCTGCGATAATTAAGACTGTATGGATTTACATTATAGGTCAAGTTCTTGGAGGTTTTAAATGCACATAGTTTAAATCATGTTGGCTTGAAATCTAGGATAGAATCTGTCAGGGGCAAGTTACATGTTTCCTTATTAAAAATATGTACATATTAAACATACAAAAAGACAAATAGTTCAGTAAGTGCTAAAGGAGTACAAACTAAACCCACTTGGAATCAAACATTTGATTAAAATGAGATTTTATGGACATTTACTAGTGCCTTCCCCCTGCCTGCCCACACACAAGCAAAACTGTGCGCCTGCTTCAAAGGAGAGGTTTTGCGTCTGAAATCTGTTTCCTGAGCACTTTTTGCCATGTATTTTGTAGTCATCCCCAGAAAGTCTAGTTGAGGTTCAGGGCCCCATTGTGCTGGTGCAATGCAAACAAAGGCAGGCTAAAATCCCAGACCTTGCTGAAAAAGCCTCCCTCAGTTCAGGGGTTTATTCTGGGTCCTGCCTAGGGCAAGCTGACAACAAAATCTGTCACCTGGCACTCAGATGTTTGTGATCCTGCACAGACTTGCTGCTGTGCTCACTAGTAAGCACTTGCAGATTTGAAGTTTATTTTGAGCCTTTATTAAAAAGGGAAGAAAAAAAATAAAAGAGAAAAGGAAAAGCAGCATGCCCAAGTTTCTTATGTGGAAATACTAATGCACATACTATTTAGAGAACGTGCAAGTCCTCTACTCATTCACGGGGAGTCAGCCGGGTATGAGAAGAGTTCCACCCACGTTGCCTCCGCCTGACTGAGCCTATCAAGACGGTGTCGGAAAGCACCCTGTGTGCTCTGCTGTTACATAATGCAGCCCAGCTCTGGAGAACTGGCAGAATTTTGGAATTTGTGTTTGGTCCTAATGTTCTATATGGAGTTGGCAAGTGAGATTCCTGCTCCAAATGAGTGACAGTTGGAGTTTCAAAGCAGGAACATTTGCCCACTGAAGCTGCTGAACTCATCCACTGCCAAGTCTGTCACTAAATTAGCAGATAGGCAGGGACAGCAGTACGTTGTGTGAACTGTGTCACACTCCTTTGTACCTTTGGGTCCAAATCCCGTGCAGGAGGACCACATGCCTACTAGCAAGATGAAAGAAGTCCACACTTTTCAATTTTAGGCAGCTTTATGTCCCTTTCTATGGCAACCTCTAAGTATCTCACATGCTTGAATGGAAGGACGATCACACCGTTTTTCAGAGTGAGCTGAGGCGTGAGGGAAGGGACAGATTTAAATGTTAACCTAATCTTTACTGGCAAGTGTTCTCACTTGGACCTTTTGCCCTGCTGCTGCAGATTATTGCCCCAGCCCTGAGACGGCAGAGTGGGATATGATGCCCATGTCTGCCCTCGGCTGCTCCAGGGTGTTAGCAGGGTTCTCAGGTGTTCTATTTGGCATTGGGCAGCTCAGATCCTTCTCCAAGGTTGCCTTACCCTTGAATGCAGCCTGAAAACTCCATGGCCCTGGTTTCAGCATGTACCTTGTGGTTCGATGACACACAGCAGAGATCTGGAGCTACATTTCCTCTGACTTTGCTCTGGGGCTGGGAGTCCATAGCCAAAGAGCAGTAGGTAAGATGACTGGGGGTGACAGCAGCTCAAACTGTTGAAGCAGGATTGTGGGGCATTCTCTACAGCTTGGGCAGAAGAAAGTTGTGGAGGAAGAGATGAAACACAAATTTGTGTCAATCCTTAGAGCCTGATCAGTGGGCTGTCTTTTAGTGTTGGCCTGGGTGTGTTTTCACCTGCGAGCATTTCTAGGTGTTAGCAGTCACTATTTGAGCATTGCTGACTGTTTTTAATTGCCACACTCACTGGGTTAATTGAACACTGAGTCGATGAACCAGTGACATTGCTGTGTAACAGGTACAGACAAGGCCAACGATGCACACTCTGTGTCAGAGCTGTGGTGCTGGTTGTGCGTGAAGCAGGGAGCAGAGGGGATAGTGCAGGAGCAGGGCATATAGTGCAGTGGGGAAACGGCATTGCCCTCTATCCCACGGCTGCAGTAAAGGGCTAGCTGGTTCCCAGGCTCTCCACCCTGGCTCTGTCTTTGCGACTGGCCCCGGGGCCAGCTTGGAGGCCGCTCAACCGCCCGGACAAACCGGGAGTAGTCCCCGTGGGGCCGACCACACCATCAGCAGTTCCTCCGACTGCGCCGAGGGCCGTCTACCCCCTTCCTCCCTTTCCCTGGGAAGGGGTGAATAGGGGTGTGCATCAGACGGTTTGCGCGGGTGCTGGGGGGACGAGATTCGTCGGGGCGCGGAGTCCGTCTCGGGGTGAAGTTAAGGCCGGCCCTACGGCTTGGAAATGCCCCCGTAACTCTCCCCATTACGAAGGCAGAGCCTCGGCGCTGGGGCAGAGGCTGCAGCAAACTCCCTCGCAAGAGCTGTTTGTTGACCACATTCACGTTCCGAGCCCTGAAGCTAAAAGCACTTTACACCATAAAATAAAAGCACTGTCTTTTTTTCTAAAAGGTTACGTCTGGAGGCCACGCTGCTCATACTTCATACAGAAAACTACTGAAAGGGCTATGAAATCCTCTATGATTTACACTCCCTCTCAGTGCATTAGGATATAGATCTACTCGACTCTAAAAATACTGTGGAGTTTCTAACCGACGTGAATATATGTGCATTATTTCAGAAAGTCTGTTAGAAAACTTGTCAACACATTATAAAGCATAAACCAGAACTTGGCCATTACATACAGAGATCAGAGGCAGAATATATACCGCAGGAAGTACTGAGAAAAGTCCCTCCATTCAAAAAAGGTCTATTAGCTGAAAGTTTACACACAATATAGACTAAAGGGTTTAGGGAGAGCTCGTGGACCATAATTACAAGGCATAAATGGAATCAGTGAAGGCTTTACAGTCCCCAGTGCAGTTAACTGGGCTGCCAGAAAATAATTTTAATATTGTCATAATTTATTACCCACCGAAAGCCACATCAAGGATTGTAAATACAGTTACTTCACGTCCACAACTGCTCATTAAACAGCCTTGTTCCCTTCTTCTAAAAATACAACAAAATACAAACCCACCTGCATTATTAATCTGCAGTTATGCGATGTTAAAAATGTCTTCTGCCTCCTTTTCTTTCTTGAGTTTTGTTATCTCACTCCTATCACATGACAATACGAAACGCTGGAAGAGGGGGATATACACGGGGGGGTGGGGAGCATAGCACTATTGCAATCAAATGCCAATATTAATAATTATTCAGCCGGGATGAAATACTGGATTTAAGACTTCGAGTGCCCATTTAATTCGAGACGTTTTACGATGCTAGAATTAAGGGCACGCTAACGGTGGGAACATCCTCACCGCCATTCATGAAAGCATCTGTAAAATTAGCTTCTGACTGTAAGTTTGAAGATGTGGTCTGGGAAGTTACCTCTGGAATCTCAAATACGGTACGATGATAAAATAGACTTAGTTGTAACTAAGTGTTTAATTTGTGATTATTTAGTAAAGAAAATCAATGAAACATTGCCTGTTATTGAGGATTGCCACAGAGATTCTGATGCAGGTTGGCACAACTGCCTAATGAATTGTAATTCAGGGTACTGTTAACTGAGCCACAAAACCTTTCCGGGATAGTAAAATAATTACTTTTTTACATTGTAGCCACTCTGAAAAGCTTTATATGTGCTACTAGATACAAATCAAATTCCGTCTCTCTCTCCGGTACACCCATCTGCCTGTTTCTATACGTTTCGTACAGGAACATATGTACGCCTGATTACGGCAGCTAGCCCTGAAAGGCAAAACCCAGGCGGAGTTGCTTTGTCACCTGTGTCTGTGTTCCCCCCGGAAAGTCACGTAGACAGGCATTACCTTCCACATGCCCTCTTGACACCCCCGGGGGCTGCGGTGACAGCCACGGCTGGGCTCGCATGCGGGAGGGGAGCGGCGGGGCTGGCCGGCGCGGGCGGAGCCGGGGCGGGGGGTGTGGGCGAGCTGCTGGCGGGAAGCTGAAATGGTTCCATGCCGGAGCCACTCGGCTCGGCTGACAGCTCCGGCCGGGCTCGCCTCGCCAACAAGTCCCCGCCGAGCCTCGTCCATCACTGAGGCTCGGTCGCCTGCCGAGCTCCGCTGCCCCGCGTTCCGAGGGCAGTGTCCAGCCGATCGCAGCTCGGCGCGTTCCAATCTTTCTTACAAGCAGCGGGCAGCTCCTCGTCCCACCCGGCCTCCCGTCCGGCTCTCTCCTCCGGCCGGGCCACTCGGTCTCTCCGCCTCTGTCCTGGGCACGGTTCTCATTCACCCCTCGCACTCCTTTCGCAGCCACATTTTGCTCCGCACTGCCCGTTCGCCTCCGGTGCTTACTCCTTACTGCAATCTGATCCCTCCCGGTGCCGGCAGGCTCTGCGTCTCTCCGGGTGTTTGTGGCGAGTTGCAGCCGCTTGTTAACCGCCGCATCCTCCCAACTCTAGCCACTTCTCGGTGCCTCATGCTGCCTCGGCTCTCCCCGCTCCACGCCCTCCCCTACTGCTACTCCGCCGCCGGCAGCCCCGCGTTTCGCTTTCGTTAAGAGGCTGTCGCTGCAGGCAGGGTTCGGAGTTCCGACGGGGGAGGGACGGAGAGGGTGTCCGGACTGGTGGGCGAGAGAAGCCCACGGGGAAAGCTGAGCGGTCCCGCCGCCCTTATCCCCCCTTCCCCCCCCCGCCGCCCGCNTTTTTCATGTCCAGCCCCTGATGAGTGTCCATTGGTGTTGCCTTCGCCTTCCCTCCTCCCCTCTCCCCGGCTTGCCCTGCCCATGTTTTGTATGTCTCTGTCCATCCAGGCTCCTGACGTTCAAGTTCGCAGGGACGTCACGTCCGCACTTGAACTTGCAGCTCAGGGGGGCTTTTGCCATTTTTTTTCATCTCTCTCTCTCCTTCTCTCTCCCTCTCTCTCTCTCTCTCTCCCTCTCTCTCTTTTTTTTTTCCNAGGGACGGAGAGGGTGTCCGGACTGGTGGGCGAGAGAAGCCCACGGGGAAAGCTGAGCGGTCCCGCCGCCCTTACCCCCCCTCCCCCCCCCCGCCGCCCGCTTTCGCAGCTTCTCCTTCTGTCCTTTGCCGCTTTCCCGCTCGCCAAACTCCGCTCGCTTCTCCCCCTAGGCGAGAATCGTAGCTCGGTGACGGGTCAAGGCCGAAGTTTCCTGCTGGTCCCTGCCGCCATCCTCACTTACCCCCCGGGGCTGCTGACTCCGTCCTCCGGGGACGGGCCGCAGCTCCCGGGAGGAGGGGACTCGGCAGCTTCGAGGCAGGGGGGACACAAAGAGGGGGGGAAGCCGGGAGCCATATGCGCCCCCCCCCCCNAACTCTAGCCACTTCTCGGTGCCTCATGCTGCCTCGGCTCTCCCCGCTCCACGCCCTCCCCTACTGCTACTCCGCCGCCGGCAGCCCCGCGTTTCGCTTTCGTTAAGAGGCTGTCGCTGCAGGCAGGGTTCGGAGTTCCGACGGGGGAGGGACGGAGAGGGTGTCCGGACTGGTGGGCGAGAGAAGCCCACGGGGAAAGCTGAGCGGTCCCGCCGCCCTTATCCCCCCTTCCCCCCCCCGCCGCCCGCTTTCGCAGCTTCTCCTTCTGTCCTTTGCCGCTTTCCCGCTCGCCAAACTCCGCTCGCTTCTCCCCCTAGGCGAGAATCGTAGCTCGGTGACGGGTCAAGGCCGAAGTTTCCTGCTGGTCCCTGCCGCCATCCTCACTTACCCCCCGGGGCTGCTGACTCCGTCCTCCGGGGACGGGCCGCAGCTCCCGGGAGGAGGGGACTCGGCAGGGGGGACACATACGAGTGGGGAAGCCGGGAGCCATATGCGCCCCCCCCCCCGCGCGCGCTTTTTGGGTGGTCTCCGGTCCTACCTGGCGTCCCCCCTCTCTCCCACCTCCCGGCAACATCCCGGGGCTCGCGTGCCCCGCAGCCCCCCCTGCCTGGCTTTGCTGCTTCATTGATGTATTTGCTTTTGCAGCGGGGGTGTGCGTGCGTGTGCCGCCGCTGCTCGCTTTCTCCCTCTCTCTTCCCTCTCNTGCTATCCCACAATTCATCTTCCCTGCGCCATCTTTGTATTATTTCTAATTTATTTTGGATGTCAAAAGACATTGATGAAGATATTTTCTCTGGAGTCTCCTTCCTCTCTAACCCGTCTCTCCCGATGTGAACCAAGCGACTCACAAGCCACCGAAGCCACCAACCCACCATGTCGCGCCGCAAGCAAGGCAAACCCCAGCACTTAAGCAAACGGGAATTTTCACGTAAGTAACCCGGAGAGCAATTTATTTAATTTCCTTTTCACGTATTTAATTTTTAATTTGAGCGAGATTGAGGTTAAAAAAAAAAAAAAAAAAGAGGGGGAAAGAAAGAAAGAGAAAAGTAACAGCGAGTCGAGGAAAATGATTAACTCATCCATCTCGGGATTCTCAGCATTCAGGTTAATTTCTCCCTCTCTAATTCAATCACCTTAAGCACTTTTATTCTCTTTTTCTCTTACCTTGTGCTCTTGCCCTGCCCCACTGCGCTCCCTTTTCCCTGCTCCTCCTGCTTTCCCTGCTCTTTGGCGGCAAGCGCGGTGGATTTCGCCCCGGTACTGGCGGCCAGCCGCTCCGCGCGGGCTCGGTGCGCTGCTACCGCGGGTCACAGTAGACCGAAAGTGTAAAGAAATTCCAGCGGGAGCGGCGGGATGGATACCGGACATTTTGACCGGGAGGGCGGGAGGTGCGGGCGAGGGGAGCGAGGAGAAAGTCCAGTGCCTGCAGCCCATCGGCTACCGGCAGGCTCGCCCTGTCGCCCCGCGGCCACCCTCCCGGGTAGGGGGGAGGCAAACTGAGTCGCCTCCCTTTTGTTCCCGCCGCGAGGTTGCGGGGTGGCCGTCCCCGGCCCGGCACCGTGCGGGACTCCGCCGGCCCGACCTCACCCCGCGCTCGTCCCGTCACCGCTTGGGCTCGGGGCTGGCTGGGGCGGGGGGCGGCAACCGGGAGGCGAAGGAGCCGAGTCGAGCCGTGCTGGGAGGGATTCCCTCCTTGCCTTCGCTTCGCGTTCTCCCGCTCGCTTACTATTTTTTGGAAGATATTCAAAAAAAGAAAAAAAAAAAAAGTGGAAGTGGATTTTGATTGGGAAAAATCTCGTGTCTGAATGTTTACAAGCACCGCGTGTGCGGGGAGCCTCCTGCCAACAAACACAGGCGAGCCTGGAGCCCAGACTGAGCACACACACACGCACACGCTCATACACACTCGCACCCGCGAACGGCCCTGTTCTCTGCGCGTTTCAACCCCAAACCAAAGCCCCTCTCCGGGAGAGGAGAAAAAAAAAAAAAAAAAAAAAAAAAAAGAAAGAAAAAAGAGTAACCAAACCCCCGATCCCCACCGTGCGTCGTTCGCAACAAAAACTCCTCGGCTGCCTCCCTCTCTCCAGCCGCCAGTACGCACACCAGAGCTAGATTGAAGATAAGCGGGAGCGCTCTTTGCACAACAAAAGGCAACTCGAGCTGGAAAGGTTTGGGGCGAGGGGGGTGGGAAAGGAGGGATAAAAAAACCCCCAACAAACCCAAAACAAAACAAACAACACAACAACAAATCCCCT
>WBNM01034028.1:70953-86780 GCA_013399055.1 Ramphastos sulfuratus
AAAAAAAAAAAAAAAAGAGAGAGAAAAAGCCAAGAAAAAAGAGAGCCAGGTCTGCCTTGTTAGAGCATCTACTGACAATTCTGTGAGCAGAAATAACCTCATAATGAAGCTTTTTGGAGCTCATTCAGGAAATTTGTCAACTTTGACAACATTAGGCAAGGTATTTTCAGATTAAAGAAGTCCCTTCTCACTGCTGTGAGGAAATGTGGCAGTTGCTCGGCCATGCTGATTTTTAGGTTCTGAGGGCCACCAGTGCCAACACATTTGAGACAATTTAGGCATTCCTTTATTTCAGGATAAAAGTGAAAAAAATGACCAATTGCCTGTTTTCCTTAAATACTAAAGAATATCCTATTTAGCTAATATCTTAGGGTGGACTTCATCATGAATTTGATATTCGAATCCCGAGGAGTAGCTGAAAAGTGAGAAGTGCCTCCCCTCACCCTGTAGGCATTTCTGCTGCACTTGCTTATCATTTTGTATTCTGCCATTCATTTATTTATTTGCCCCATCCCCTCCCTCCCCCAAAAGAGCTCCTGCCTTTTGAGTTTTTAAATTGGAAACCGAACACTGGCTGATGAGCACAGTAGCACAACTACATATGTATACATGTTCACATGCATTATAAAGCTGTATGTGCCCTGCATATCGCTGCCTGGGTGTGTTTGGTCATGCAGTCTGGCTCTCCCTTTCTTTTTAACACATGCTACTTGCATGGCCTGTATAGGGAATGTGCAGTATCTATATGTTGAAACACCTTTTGTCTGCACCCGTGTAGTTCAGCCTTGTGAATTTCAGAAAGTAGGTCTGGCTGTTGGAAAATACACACCCATGTGTGTGTGAGAGTGTGTGCAGTGCTTGTAGCCTTGAGTTCATATACATGAATAGTGTGTCTGGCAGTAAAACACCGTATTTGCTTCTCTTTGTAGTACCACAAGAGTTTTTGCAGTGTTTTCTCCCAACCTATTAATTTAATTTTAGCGCCGAATCATTCAGTCGAGTCAGAAATTTGTCCTCATTTAGGAGTACGGAGAGGGTTGCAGTGCTTGCTTTCTGAGTTCTGCATGCTACAGCTGCTTCTGCAGAACGTCTTCCTTGTAACTGATGAATTAATCTCCTCGCTGCCGTGCTAATAGCTGTGTTGCATGGGTTTAGTTGGGGGGGTGCAGGCAGATGTTTTGAGTAGGGTGCAATATTCATGAAGAGGGGGCTCTGCACGTTCCTCAGAGCCACCCCTCCCCCCAACCCGGTGCCCAGTGCCTTTCCCCACGAGCTCTAATGATTCTCCTTTTGTTTCTCAAACTGCAGCCGAACCTCTTGAAGCCATTCTCACTGATGACGAACCTGAACATGGCACATTGGGAGCTCCAGAAGGGGACCACGACCTCCTCACTTGTGGCCAGTGTCAGATGAACTTCCCGTTGGGGGACATTCTTATTTTTATTGAGCACAAACGGAAACAATGCAATGGCAGTCTCTGCTTAGAGAAGGCTGTGGATAAGCCACCTTCACCCTCACCAAGTGAGCTGAAAAAAGCATCCAATCCTGTGGAGGTTGGCATCCAGGTTACGCCAGAGGATGACGATTGTTTATCAACGTCATCTAGAGGAATTTGCCCTAAACAGGAACATATAGCAGGTAAATTAAAGCAAGGAGAAGTGTTTGCAAGTGTATTTCTGTTTCAGTTGCAACGTAGCATGTTCACAGTTGTAAACTGCCGTTGTTTGTCTCTGTTCTGCTTGCCGTGACTGCTGACTTGTTAAATACCCTGCCTTTGGTTACTAGTGAGCACAGGACTGGTATTTCCTAGTGCCTACATAGAGGCAGGATCAACAGGCACGTGCCGTGCCAGCCGGTATTTCTAATGGTATTGTTTGAGGCTGCTCTCATGATTTGCCTGTATTGTAGTCACCGTTTCCCAGTGTCTCGCCTGCCATAGCGCTGCAGGAGGAGATTTCATAGCTTGCTGAGTGATACAGCAAGGAGCTTGCGAGTCTTTGGCAAAGTCAGGGATGAAAGAGTTAACTGAGCATCAGCCAGCCTTGGTTCCATATTGGCTGTCAGCGTATGGACTGTAATTAAACACAGCCCCATGGCAAAGTGACACCACCGACCTTGACTTTAAGATGCCATTTTCAACTGGCCAGGCCAGAGTAGAGAGGGCAGTTGGTGAAGCGCACAGGCATGCTTATTCGAAAAGTTTAAGGGCATGTTGGAAATTTCAAAAGGTTGGTTTGACAGGAAAGGCCGCTCACTGCAGCCTGCCTCCTCAGCCAAATGATAAATGCTTTGCTGTGCTCTCTCTTGTCTCTGATGTGGTTTTGACAGATGTATCTTGATTTTGTTTGTGGTTTACACAACCACATGTCAGCTGTACAAATGTCCAAGGCAGAGTTCTGTTTTTTTGCAGCAAACAATATGAAATGTAGGGTTTTTTAACAAAAAGAGTAAATAATTCCATTTCTTAACATAATTACTATTTTTTTTTTTGTTAAGCCAGTAAGCTGTTCACTGAGCAGATATTTTCATCAATGAGGTTAAAAAGAGAGAGCGTGGTATGTGAGAGAAAATCCCAGAGCCCTGGGAGTGTAAGAAGGCATACTCTGCTTTTAAAATCCTGCTAGTAAACAGAAGTACTACCCATTTCCAGCAAGCGTTGCAAATCACTTCAAAGGGCACCAATACTACCAGTCAGAGAAGTTGAAACTGTAGCCTATCAATGCCAATAAATGTCTGAACTGGTTTCAGAACCCCCACTCCCAGTGATGTCTGGGCTGTGGTACTGCTGATATCTTTCTTTGGGGAGCCCACAGGACCACTCTGGGTTGTCAGAGGCACAGTACATCATCACATGATGTGCTGGGTCTTGTCATGGGCTTGCTTTGGCTAGAAAGTTAAACCATAATAGGGCAGTAGGAGCTGGGAGGTTCAGCTCAATCCTTCTGCAGCCTCCCTGGCTTCCAAGCTGGTCAGTAAATCAATGCTGGAGAGCTGTAGTTCAGAAGGGTTTGTGGTGGCAGCAATTAAGTATCAGTGCACGCATGTATTTCTGTGTACATACATGTGTGCAAAGCCATCTGCATACACTTGTGTACCTTGTGAACGAATATATCCTGTTTCTGCAGTTTAGGTATTATTTTTTAATGCATGGTATATATGTATGTTTAAGAGGAAAAAGAGGCTCAGCTCCTGCTTCACTATGTTTTAAACAAGACTTGAAAATCCTTATAATCCCACATACTGCACTTCTCAGCCATAGATGTTAAAGGTGTTTTTTTTTTTCTCCCAGAGTGGTAGAGGGCAGTGCCCATTTCCATGTGCTGCCTGCAATCTGATGGAAAAGGAGCAGAAGCGTAGGCATGATTAATGAAGCAGGAGCCTGGCGGAAGGGATTTGTAGTCTTCCAAGCTCTGGAGCCATACTAAATCACCAAATATGGAGGAGCGGCGATGTGATGTAACGCTGTATTTACGTACAGCACTGCTCTGTTGAAAAGACAAAACACAGTATCTGTCAAGCAAGAATTAAACGCGCTCTCTGCCCCGCGGACCCAAATAGGTCCCTTGGCTGAAGGGATGGCCGTGCCAGGGAGATCTTCATGAGGGAAACTCCTCAGATGAGGGTTTTGCTCTGCCACTCATTTGGAGCAGGTGATGTGAAGTGAGCACGATTTGGCCTTGTGCGATGTTGTGAGGATTTTAACTCAGTAAAGACTCTGGTTTTAACTGACTTTAAGTAATTCAGGAGCAGAGAGCAGTGAATGTGAAGAGGTGTATAAGAGTACAGGCTTGATTCTGCTCAGTCTTACATGTCTGCCTTTGCTCTGCAGTGGGCCTGACTGCCAGCCACTGTGTTGCTGTGCAGAGGGGAAGTCTGTGGTGCATGTGTCATTCACAGGATCACAGGATGTTAGGGGTTGGAAGGGACCCAAAGAGATCACTGAGTCCAACTCCCCTGCCAGAGCAGGACCATACAATCTATCTCAGGTCACAGAGGAACGCATCCAGAAGGCCTTGAATGTCTCCAGAGAAGGAGACCTCACAACCTCGCTGGGAAGCCCATTCCAGTACTCTGTGACCCTTACAGTAAAGTAGTTCCCCCTTGTTGTGAGCAAAGACTGAGCTGTGGCTGTCCAGGCATCTCCTGCCCCAAGTTTTCTGGAGTGACCCATTGCTTGTAGCCAGGAGTTTGTAAGGTCTAGCACTAAAATTCCCAGTTGGGGTCCTGGAGGGAACTGTGGAGTTAAGGTTTCTGGAAGGCCCCTGCGGTAAGCCTCTTTAAGTTCTGGTATTTTATATCTGATTTCTGTGCAAGAATGCGAAATCCAAAAATATATGAGTTTGTAATTGAAAAAGAGAAAAAAACAGGGTAGGAGCTGCTTTCATAACAATATACAGGAACTGAGTGAGCTCATTCTGTCTGGTGAAAGACCAGAAAGTGTCTATTTGGTGCAATGTAAAAATGTCCCCAGTTGGTTGTTGGGCTGAAGTAGGTGTTACAGGTTTGCTCTGGACAGAGGTGTGGTTGTAGATAGGCCCTAGGTATTGGATGTGCTCTGACTGCAGTTCTGTAGCCAGTAGGTTGATGTGTTCCAGTAAAAGATCATCTGAAGATAAGTAATGGTTAAGGATCAACTTCACTAAAGACAAGGAAGGAAGGCAGGGAGTCATTCAAATGCAGGGAGAAATGATGTCAGGAGAAATTACGTCTGTTTTAACTGTCTATAAGCTGCCCTCTGTCCTCTTCGTTTTCCGGAGACAGGGATGATTCTGAGAGCATGTATGTATGTGTGTGCAACCTGTGTAGCAGCTGTGAGATCCACCGAGGCGCAGACATGCGTACCTGCCTCTTCCATGTGGGTGTCTGACTGTGACTTACTATAAAAATTTTGAGTGATGCTGATCCTGTGCCGGAGCTGAAATGTCATAAATTTAACTGAAAATTAATAGGATATGTTGTGTGGGTCCAATGAGGCAGCTTTCATCAATATGTATGTCAAAGCCTCACCACCAGATACCGGCAGCCCGTGATTTGCAGTGAGTGCTACGGCAGGGCTTTACTTATCCGCTCTCATATTTTACAATAGGGGGAAATATTAACTGAAGTATCTGGAGATCAGTGAATGTAAAATTGCTGCTCACTTATTGAAAAGGCTGAAGAAATATTTATTGGCTGCTGGTGTCAAGTTTTAGCGGTTTGTTTGTTGAATGTATAAATCCAAGGGAATTAATGAAAGGTTGTTTTTTTGAGTGAGGAAGGATTTTAAATGTAACTTGGATTCAGTTGGTAGGAACACTTTCGAGTGCTGCTGCATATTCCCCTTTACAATGCCGAATGTGTATCTGCAGATGCTGTATTTACTGTACAAAGAAGGGAGGAGGAGAGGACATAATTTTTACTTGCTAGAATCCTTTATTCTCTATCCGCTTGTGGCATTCAAATAAAATACATGGGAAAATAACATAGAAAAATCCTCTCTCTGTAGGAGTGGGGGGAAGGTGGACAGGATTCAGTGCTAAATTTTTGCACCAAGCACATTTTATTATTTCAGTTCTCAGGAGGTAATGTTTTAGAGTAGTCATTACACCATAGATATTTTCTTGGGCGATTATTCGTAGTTGCCGTTATAATTCTGTGGGTTGTAAATTGCAATTCCTTATGATTTTGTTTTGTTGTGGAGACAAAAAATTGTCACTGCCCGCCTTAACTAGTTAGCATTGAAACTTGAAAAAAAAGGGTGAAAAAAGGGTATATGGAAAGATTTTGAAGTCAAATTCTGTCTGCTTTCCCCATACAAAGAAACATCACAGACTAGGGAAAAGAGTCACAGGCAGGAAAAATAGTGAGGGTGCTACCCCAAGGCTCTCACTCCTGCGATTCGGAGCCCTGTGTACAAGCTATATTTGTAAATAAGACAGATAAAGGTTGTGAACCAGCAGCTTGCTGTTTTGTCAAAGTACAATGTCAGAGAAACTCTTTCTAAGACAAATTGTAAATAGAAGTGTCACGATGATTGCATGATTGAACTCTAGAAGTGTCTTGCAATTGTTGGCATTGTCAGAAGACTTTTGAAAGCTTAATTAAAGGCGGTGGCCTGTGTGGCTGTGAAATCTACTTCTTGAGGGGAGGGGGACTGTAAAAAATGTAGGGGATCAAAAAGTCGCTCTAACACTACTCGTGTGGGGATAAAGGGGAAAGTCAGTAGTTTTCTTGCTTTCCCTTTTACCTTTTATAAATAACATTTCTTTAAGAAGCAAACACGTGACACCAGTGTCATCCTTTGTACAAGGTAAAGATTGTGTTAGTTTTCCTATTCCCTGCTGTTACAGACAGCACATGTAAAAATGGCTCTTTATTGGAGACAAATACGAGTTCACTCGAAGCACAGAAGCAGGGTAGAAAGTTTTCCTCTGCCTGGTCATAATTCTTCCTGGGGAGCATGAGGGTGTTGCGGTGCTGTGAATCCTAGTCTGTTGTTTCCTGTGAGTCAGATGTGGTATAGAAGCTGGGAAGTACGTTTTGCGTTCTTTATCCTATTGTATGGGACACGTAATTGCGGAGCTCACTGTGGGCAGAAGCATCGCTGCATCAAAAAACGTTTGTGGTCGTTGAAGAGGCAGCCTGGCATGTGTTAAACTTTGTATAGATCTGCAAAGGTGCACGTTAGCATCATGTGCTCAAAGCTTTGAAAATAATGCGTGGAATAAACACACAGACGATTAAAGAGCCTTGCAAGGTAGTGACAGGCAGTGGGGAGTTCAGCCTCTAGTTTGCCTGCACTCATCCTCATTACAGAATTTTTTTGGGGAAAATTTCCCTTAAGCTTCTATTTTTGTATTTAATAGCACCAGCTTTGTGTACAATAAAAGGTGTTTAGCATCAAGCTGGACATGGCCTGGCATGTTGCCACTTGTTCTTGGATTTTTTTATTTTTTTTTTTTTTTTAGCTAATTGCTGAGGATCTCTCCTTACCTTTCTGCTTGTTGTGATTTTGGTTTGATTGTGGTGCTGCCAGTGATATCATGAGTCCAGGGAGGTCATCTTCTCAGCCTGGCAGGAATCAGAATGCAGCTTCTATCCATCTGGGCTTTATTTTACATGTTAGCACAAGTTAATAAAATGCACCAAGCTCATATATTTTAATACTTTAAGACCTATATATATATGTTCATACTGGTCATGTGGCTCTAAAATTAACCGTTAGTTGTGGGGCTTTTTTTGCCTTTTTTTTTTTNATGAACATATTGCTCTGTACAACTGCAGTTGCTCCAGCCTGCCTTCTGGTAATGTTAGGCATAGCAGTGGTATCAATGGCGGTTGATGCAAGTTACATTGAGTGCTTTTCATAGTAACAGGCGCATTAGTGGACCCACAAACCATCCGAGTGCTTGGGATGATTTTCTATTTCATATTGAATTTCTGTGAAACTCAGTTTTATCTTTTGGCTTGCCATTCTGAGTGCACTTTGCCCTGCTGGACACAGGCTGAACAGCCCCTGTCCGCATAAATGCTTGCAGGAGCTGGACCGGCACCTGCGGACCCTCATGGCCAGGTAGAGCAAGTGCTTACTTTTTTCAAACCTCCAGTGTTAATGCCAAACACATTTTGAAGTCCATAAACATTCTTTTTTTTTGGTCTTTGTAATCAGGTTTAGTATGCAATGCATCCTGTATGGGGTTCAGTGAGTTTGTTTCCCAACCTTTATTGGCCAGCTGCACTCGCTGTGCATCTTTAAAATCTCTCAGTGAGGTTTTTCACTCTTCTTCCACGTGGGCTGGTAATTTGGTGGCTGCTCCCCGTCTCATTCTTCATTCGGAGGTGGCATCTCCTCGAGTTGGCAAGGGAAAGGTTTGCGGTGTGGGGTGTGGTGAGGTCAGCCCCAATCCCAGCAGGGAATTTGTGTTCTTCATTTGCCTTTACAATCGGAGCACAGCTACTGTACCTTGGAGCAGCTCTCAGGTGTGAGCTCAGATGGGCACATGTAAATGTCCTGTCAGATGCAACACAGGAATATTAATGTTTCCTCCCCACCACGCTATAATAAAGCTGTATGCAGCCAGCTTAATACGCAGCCGAGCTGGGAATTGGATAAAACTTGGATAGCCTAGTGTGAATGACAGTGGTGGAAAAAAATACTCAGTGTGCCGCAGTTTGTATTCTTGTTTGCCTTTGATCTAAAGCAAAATGAAAACATTGGCTTTTTTCTCTCCTCATTTTGTATAGGTGTTCTTCCTCTGCAAAATCGGCTAGTAAGTAGGGAAAGAAAACAAAGTATGGGGACAGTGCAGAATTATTTGAAACACATTAATGCCAGCTTCCTGGGGATGGTAATTCTCCCAAGTATTAACAAACTTTTTTTTTTTTTTTTTTTAATATTTGGGTATTGCTTTGCTTTTCATTCTTATTTAGTATCTGGGTCTGGTTGAAACAAAGAAAATGGAGCTGCTACAAACAGGGGCTGGAGCCCACTTTGCCCCTCAGGCTGCAGGCACAGCCCAGGCTCTACATTCTTTTCACAGAGATTTTGTATGTATCTTCTGGGTTCAGACCTTCAGTTCCATCCAAAGATACCTGTTTTTCAGTGTGGCTCTGTTAGACTATTTTTAATAATGTGCTCATTTAACTGAATCAATAGCTGTCAGGAGGAGTTGTAGTAAATCCACACAGTGCAAAAAAAAAAATACATACGTTTCCTGAAACAAAACACTTCAAACAAATTTGCTGCCAAAAAAAGCTGCTGAATTCTGGGTTTTCAGACAGTGCACCGAAGTGTTTCTTGCCTCTACTCTCCCCAGAGACCTCTCCCTGATGCAGTTCTCCTGGAACTTTTTACCTGAAACAGGTTGTTGTTCAAAACGCCACTGCTTTCCCGACTTGGTGGGTATGGAGCTCAGCTTGAGCAGAGATTTTTGTGTTTTCCACTAAATAGCTAGGCCACTGAGACTGGCGCAAGAAGCAGAAACCAAATAACCGTATTACTGTCAGGGAAATAAGGCTTAATATCCCTGTGAAGTAGCTGTGGAGGAGAAGCAGTGCTTCAACTTGCCCTTCCAGGTAGGTGTTGTCAGGGTGCTGTTGAGGTCTGAAGCTGCAGAAGGTGCTGAATTGGCACTGGAATGGATGCAACGGTGGAGGGAGACCTGGAGAGCAAGCTTTGGTCAGTCAAAACCAAGGAGTTTCTTCTTCCATCTTCCTTCAGCTTTGCCTTAAGTGCTCAACAATTACACCTACAATTTGATTGTAGCTTCAGATAGAAAAACCTCTGCCTAAATAAACAGTGGAATTGCTGCTGAACAACAAAGGCTTAAAGAAGCACCCTGCCTTCAGTAGTGTTATTATTGTTGTTGTGGATATTATTATTATTATTACTGCTATTACTACAACTATTACCTTTAAAAAATAAACACTCATTACAGTTCCTTGCTCCGGAGGAAGTAAGGAATTGAATTTTGCATTAATTTCTTGCTTAATTGATTTAGCAGGCAGTGAAATACGAAATGCAAAAATGAAAATATTCCTGCCGCCCCTTCCCAAGTTCACAGCAATTAATTTGTCACCCAGTGTTACTTTGCTACAGCATCACAGCTGGGGTTTTTTTGGATGTTGCATGAATCATCTGGATTTTGTTGCATTTTAGCTACTGAGTTTATTCTTTCTGGAGTAAGAGAATGTATCAGCAAAACTGTCGTGCTTCAGCCAGGGCATTGTAAGCACGTGGAGCATTTACTCTGTAAGGGTAGCCAGGGTTTTTTCATTGTTTTCTCTGTTCTTTATGCTGATTTTTGTGTTTAGGAAATAGTTGTTGTGCGAAAGGAAAGAGTCGCTGAGAAGCCTTGTTCTCTTAAACACAGTGGGATGCATTTGGAAAAAGAGAGTATTATCCCCCAGAAGATTATTTAGAGGCTGTTATTTTGTAATAAACTATAAACTGTCCTGTGTTAAATTTGTGTTACGTTTAGAAAAAAATCAATAATGAAAAATTAAATTCTGATAAAGATACTCTTGGATCTTTGAAAACAACTGCTGTCCTTTTAACTAAAACATTTGAGGAGCTTCAAAGAGTATGTATTTCTTCTGATCTTAGAGCTGTGTGACTGGTAGCAGGGAAAAAAAAAATCTTATTCTACATACAAGTGGATTGCTTAACAAGTCAGCACAGACACATACTTGTTTGTACAATAGAGATAAAAATTCCTGTATAAAAATAATTCAGTTGCTGACAGCAGGCATTGTGCCTGCACTGCCTCTTTTGTGCTGGCCGGGGGTCAGGGACCACGGCTCCCACTTTCTGCCGGGGGGAGGCTGTCACAATTGCTTGCTGGAGCCTGGAAATAAGTTAATTGCTTTATTTTGAGGAATACTTCGAACCCACTGGTATGGTTTTTACATCTGTGTGCCATTTCCAGAAGCAGTGAACGAAAGAGGGGCAGAAAATATCTCCTAGTGGGGGAACTGACTTGAAGGCAGTTTAGGAAACACGGCCTTCGACAGCTTGATGACCTGGTGGTAGTTGCTAAACTTTTGTTTTCAGTTCCAATTTATGCTGTCACATCCCGTAGTGGCCCCTCTGTAAACAGTCCCCGTGTGAAGTAAGGTTGGTGTTGGGGGGAATTGCTCAAACCAAAGGACTCATGGCTGGTACAGATGTTTGGTGGTGCGGCTGTTGTGCGGTAGCAGGCTCTATTCTGTCTAATAAATGTTGAAAATGTGGGCAGTTAGCACAGCCTCGAGCATCCTCTTTTTCTCTCTGTTGGGGCACAGGTAAGGTAAGCCACGAGGCTGGGGAAGCTGGGGAGGTGAAAATAGAAATTATTTGAACATTCATTCATCAGGGAAGCAGGCGGCACAGCCTTCCTTCCCTGATCTCTTCCCGGCCTCGGGGTCGCTGGCAAAGCCGAGGCTCCCCTCCTCTCTGCATGCCTCGGGGTCCGGCAAGAGGTGCTGACAGGATCAGGCCTTGACGGGGCTGGCTAAGAGCTGAGTGAAGTTTCTGAGTGACCGCCGGCGCTGAGCGATCCCCCCCACAAACTCCTCTCCCTCTCTCCTCGTCGGCTTGGCTCCCTGGGAGCAAAGCGAGTCTCGGTGGCACGCTCTGGTGCGGAGATCTTTTCATCCCTCCTGTATTTTTTTAACTGCAGCAAGTTCCTAAAATTAATGCTGCTGCACTTTGATGAAAATAATGTTTTTATAATACATTTGCTGTTTACACGGAAGATGTGACTTGAGGGGAAAAAGGCTTTTTTGGAGGGTGGCGGAAATCTTGTTAATCTGCTCTCGGAGAGCGGCACACAATACTGCCTATGAGCAAGTCTGTGCTGCTTTTGATAAATTACCATGTTTAGAGATAGGCTTGGCTCTTAAGGGCTTAGTTTTCTGAACAAAGTCCATAACAATGTTTTCTGCCTCTGTTTGTCTCCAGCCCCTTTGGCTTGACTCGGAGCCCTGTGTTTAGTTGAAGCTCGGTCTGGAAGATATAACAATTTTGCATTAAAAAAAATAAGGAAATCACAGGAAGAAAAACCCTTTTGCTTTTTGGATGAATCTTACTGATAATTTGCTCAAGCTCATTTGAATTTTAAGCACTTCTTTAATCTTCAAAGGCTAAATTGCTTTATGAATATGCATGGTGTGGGCAGACTTTAGTTCATTACCTAGTTGTAAATTCTAATGACCATTAGGTCCTTGCAGTAATTGCGAATTGTTTTGCATTTTTGATTGGCCTATTAACATGTGCATTCGGCACACATCAGGCCAGCCTGTCAGGCTGCTGAAGGAGAAAAAAAAGGTGAAAATTGTTTTATAGCACCAAGATTCTTAGATTTTCAATCTTGGAAAATTGATGATGTAAAAAAATTAAAGCGGTGTTTTTTCTTCTCAAGATTGAAAGTTCACCAAGAGATTTGACATATTTAATTTACATGATGACTTTGCACTCCTTCATTAATGCAATTTGCATATGAAGCTGTTGTTAATCACTTTTGATCATGTTTTGTGTATTAGCTGCCTCAGTGGCTCTTCTCCCTCAGATGCTCTAGTAGAAAGCAGCAAAATGATGCATCTTCTTGCCAAGTTTCCTTTAGTGAATTGAGGAATTAAGAGTCTAACCTTGAGTAATTAAATATGTTCTATCAGTTCTCTTTTAATGTTAAGTACACTTGGTTGGAAGTGTAGAAGGAAATTGTTCCCATTTGGGGGAGACATTCCTTTAAAAAAAAAAAAAAATCTCTATTTATGGATAAAAATTGTTTGCCGTGATGTGGAGTTGCCTGGTCTAAGGGGAAAGGTAGCAGCAGGACAAGATATGGCAGGGCTCGAACTCTTCTTTGAATGACTGACCTTGAAGACAGGTGCCCCGGGCCTGATCCTGTGCTGCACATGTCTCCAAAGCTGCTGTTGGTGTTGGGGTGGTGTTTTTTTGTTTGGGGACACTTGCCCCAGAAAGGGAGCACCCCATTCATAGGAACAAGTTGTGCTGTCAGCACTGCTCCTCTTCCAGTCAAGTCTTCCATTTACCTTATCACAAGGAAGGGTCTTTTTCTTCTGCCTGCCTGGGCACGGTGTTAATTGTCCAACCCGTGCTGTGAGATAGGAGGGAAACTGGGCTGGATGCCTGCCTGGCTCTTTTAGGCTGCCCAGGCATCCCCACCGGGCCACTGCCAGAGGCTGTCCACCATCTCTCCTGCCTAGTTGGGACTTTGACCTTGAGTCCTTGTTGTCTGGCCCTTGTGCCAGCAGCACTATGACTCTTGGCTGTGGGATCAGGCCCTTGCCTTTGCCCGATCCATTCATTTGTATGTCCCTGGTAACTGATGCTCAACTTTGGTTTGAGAGTTTATCACTGGGTAAGGAGATGAATTGGAAAGGTGAAATGGATACCCTGATTAAAGGAACTACTTAATGAAGGAAAATAAACAGAGAGGGAAAATGACCATTCTGGAAGGAGTAGAAGTATAATCTTAACCTTGGATGAGACCTGCTGCTGCTCTACCATGACTTCCAACCATACCACACTAAAAGCATGGCTCAGTTCAAAGCTGTTAATATTCAGCTGGGAAACAGTATCCAGAACACAAATAAATTATTAAGTGCATGAACTTTTTCAGCAGTAAGATGAACTGATGGGGTCCATCTGCAAGATCCAGGGGCTTTTTATTTGTGTGTGCTGAACGATTCTGCCCTCTCCGACTTCATAGCCTTTGGTCCCTGGCCAAGTGCATACATAATTGATTCCACACGCGCTATCATTTTCTTGATGTAATTGCTTTAGTAAGATATGATGAAATCTAATGGATAATTTACTATATGAAAATGACAAAAAAGTAAATGTTCATGTTTTGCACCGGGTGTGGGGAGGAGAGCACCCAGGTTGCCTGCACGGGGAAAGGAAACCCACTTCTACTATCTCACAGGGGCCAAAATGGAGTAATTTGCTGGAGGAGCTCAGAGCAAACTCTCTGTAATTAGAGTTCTACAATACAGGTGAAAGCACGACACTCATGTTGTTTGGAAATACTGTTTAATTTTAATTTTGCGATTCTGTATTTGCTTTCCTAATTGCCAGAATGTGATCTCAGGAAAAAAAAAGATCTTGACACAAGGCAAGGGGTGGTATTTTTAGAAGTAAATGTGTCCTGGATTTACTGCCCTGTGCTTCAGATAGTACTGACACTGGTCCTTTTCCTGGCAAAAGGAACTTGTATTCTAGCTGCTTAAATAATGCACCAGATTAAATGCAATGTATTGGTTTGGCTTGGTGTATTTTTAGATAGTTCAGAAGTGTGTAAATACCAAATCCACATATAATTCCATACACATCCAATGGAAAAAATTCCACTTCAAAGTTTGATGTTATGTTGTTTTTTTAAAAAAATATTTGTTAATTTTATTTCTTTCCCCTCTGCTTCTCAGGCCTGGAATATTGTGTATTCCTTTCCATAATTTTTTTAAGTAGTCATTTGAGGTAATGTATAGACACAAAAGCATTTTCCTATTTGCTTCTCCCCCCTGCCTTGCTGTTTTCAATGTACTAAAAGAGGAAAAAAATATCCAAGGCAAACCCACATAACTGTAGCAAACTGTTTCTGAGCAAGTCATAATAATGAACAACACATGATCTGAAATGTGATCAGCAAACATATACTTATGCCAAGGAATTTTTGCCATTCACATACCAAGGTTCTGTAAATCAGTAAACCGTGGTGGAGGAGCCCCTCGGTGCGGTCAGGGGAGGAGCAGGAGCAGGAGCAGGAGCAGGAGCAGGAACAGGATGGGCCACCCCAGCAGAACTGTCCTGTTCATGGAACAGGGAATAGGAACAAGTTTTCTCACACTTTCTTCCTTTTGGTCCGTGCAGTGAGCAGACCAGAGGGAAAGAGCAGGCTGAGGTGTCTTCAAATGCAAAAGCAGAGAGATCAGTAGCAAAATAATAAAATTTAATTGCAACAAATTTTATGAGATTCTTTTTCCCTCCTCAACCTTTTCCCATCTTACACAGAACAAAAATGTAAATTACTTTGTGGTTCTAATTGGATTTAATTATTTCTTTAGGAGAGGGTTGGTGAGAGGGGGTGGGAATGGCACACAGCTGTCCTAACAAAACAAAGGAGCCAGAAAAATCCTCACTTTCCCCCATGTTGGCTAATACATTGTGCAGAGGATCTTAGTGCTGATGAGCAAATGGAGTGCTGTGTAGACCTGGGGAAAGGAATAAGAGCAGTCTGCACCTGGGAGCATTAGGGAAAAGCTATGCTAGCTGTTAGGAAGTGCACCTTAAATGGCCATTTGTGGTTTCCTATTAATTTCTGTAACTGCCTTATTTTTTAGAGCACCCAGCCTGGCCCTTCCCTTGACTCAAGTTCTCCCTGTCTGGATGGCTTGGCCTGCAGTGAGAATCAACCTCAATACTGGGCTGTGAATCCTACCATTGCTGCTTACCTGGGAAACAACAGCTTTCCTGGGATGCTGTCAGGAGGGACAGGGAGTGGATCTGTGTCCCTGGCACTCTGCGGGGGGGGTGTGCTTGGTGTGATCAGGGAGCTGGCTGTACCCACTGACTAGGGTCTGCTGTACTTGGGTGATGACAGCAAGATCTGGGTGGGCTGATGCTGCTTCATAGGTTGATGGCACATTGCACTCGCAGATCTCAAAGTGCTTTACAAGCTTTAATGAATGTGACCACTATCGTGATTTATGGTGTGATTCATTATTGGTATTGGAGGGACTGTATTCTTATTTTGTCATTTGCTGTTAAAATTAATACACTCCATGCTGGCTATAAAAGTGTATTTGCATTTAATTGCAAGTCAAAATGAATTAGTGGATGTGATTTAAACCCAAACTCACTCTTTAAAAAGAAGTCTTCAGTGGGGATGGGAAAATCAAGCTCTGTGTTGGATTTCTGTGGTGGATGTAGGGATGTGAAGAGGAGGGGGTGGCGGGGGCTGGGCTGCTGCTTTTTTTTTTTTTATTTTTTATTTGTTTATTTTGAAGTTGCTTTCATCGAGAAATGCCTTTGCCAGGATGGGCTTAGGCAAAGTGGTCAAGCACATCTGCTCTTGGGAAGGTAGGGAAGAAAAGAGGTTACTAGTAATAGGGCAGCAGCACAAAGGGAAAATTGTACACTGGAAGCATTAGTCTCCTCGGCGGTGGTGTGGCCAGACTGGTTTAGCAGACAGGATGATAGATTGCTTTGTCAAGGGTCCCAGGGTGTGCCCTGAACTTGAAGCACTTTGTTTATCTTGAATAGAAAGGGAAAAGCACAGACATAATCGATGTCTAGTTTTTTAGGAGGGAGGAAGAGGTAGAGGAGGGAGTGGGGCTGGGGGGAA